>JAJOHG010000425.1:0-20736 GCA_021029095.1 Phellopilus nigrolimitatus | reverse complement strand
GCCATGCATCACACGAGCTCGAGGCCACAGAAGAACACGAGTACGGCAACGAAGACCACCCACCCCACTCTGCCGCGCGGGTGCGCACGCTCGAGCTCGGCTTGGTCGATCCGTTTGCGGAGCCCCAGAGCTCGAAATTGCGGAAATGTGTGCGTATCGACGGGCGTTGCCCAGGAGTCATCGTTTCCGCCGAAAAACGTCCTGACGGATTACGGACACGAGCATCAGTAACAATCGAAGTTTACTTGAGTCTTGAGAATGGCGTACGAAAAGAAAAGACCACCGGCAGTCACCGATTCACTGTGCGGAACTTGATACCACCTTGTGAGACGGCGAGGATATCATTGAAACTGTGCAGAGCGTCATTTTGAGAGCTCTGATGAAGAAAAACGCATGCGCTCACTATAATGCGATGTAACCATTGGATGAAGAAGGGGGCTCATTCATTTGCACGAGAAGAGATACTCGGCTCCACCTATAGGTATCCGATTGAATAGAATGGTAATAAACAAATGTAAGGCGGCTCACTGGCCAGCGGGGAAACTAAACGAGCCACGCTGTATGCTGACACCAAAGTCATCGTTGCATATCACATTGGAGGAGTCGCAAAGACCATTGGATGTGGGTATATAAGCATACGCTGAGGTTATGCGTGTGAAAGCTCAGAAATAATAATGCTGACTATTAAACCATACCTTCGCCCGCGCCATCCTTCCTCCACATGAGACGAGTGCTAAAGCAATCTAAGCCGGTAGGTTCTTTTCCACCGGAGCATCCGGTGACACTCGGTCCACCTCTAATTCCGGGAGCTTCCCACCCTTCACCCAGTTGAAACCCGCGTCGAAGGCGAGCTCATAGGAAAGGAGCATAGACTGGAAGGGAGTCGAAGAGTTCCATAGCGTGTAGAACTGGCCGCCGCCTGTATTGTTGTTAAACGAGCCGGCCGGGTAGGAGACTTGGAGGACTGTGCCGTTGGAAGAGCTGCTGTCGCCCGAGATGGGAACCTGGTTGTTCGGGAAGGGGTCGTTGATAAACTGGAAGTCGCCCTCGCCGTTGGAGATATGGCCTTTGCTGAGCGACCAGCCAGACACGACAAAGTTATCTGTATCGTTGGCAGAGAGGGTAGCAGTGGGAAAGGGGAGGGTCGTGGAGGTTGTGAGCGAGTACTGGGTAGCAACGGATGCGGCGGGTGTGATGCCGCCGGCGCGTACGAGGGCGGAGAGGGAAATAGCGTGGAGAAGCAGCGCAAGGCGCGCTCTCGTGAACATTACGGTGATTCTGGAGTAGTTGTAGTAGTGCCCGCTTTCTGTGAAGGAAATAGGGAAATAAAATATTGATAGGGTTGGGAAGTTGAAATTTCAAACGCGAGGGCCATGCGCCTTCGCCGCGTCGCGCGAAATGTCCCTGCTTACGCGCTAATTATTCTCCCACGATCACGAGCATAGATGCCGGGCCCGACGCTCCGCTCGGGATATGGTGTCTCCGTCCACTCCTGCGTCGGCTTTTAGTCTGACTAACACCTCTTCCTCCCTACGTCCATGGCATTCTCGAGCGCTTTGGTACGTTTCAGATGTCGTCTCCGGTAACCTCACACATCTGACATTCCCACAGACGCTGACTGATCTCAACGACTTCATCACTCCTTCCCAAGCCTGCATCAAACCCGTCGAGCAGTCAAACGCTCCAGAGAAGTCAGAAGACAAAGGTGTTGCTTCGGTATGCCGAGATATTCTCTGCAAGATCATATATATATATATATTCACCCCTTCGATCTATAGACTCAGATCCACATCGATTCCGCAGGTTCGTATTATGAGGTCTCGAACGACACGGCGAAGTCGGGCGCCGCTTCCCGCAAGCTCGAGACCGCCGAAATCAGTTTGAATGACTGTCTGGCCTGCAGGTGAGTCACTTGGACACTCACTGTACGTATTTCTCTCTTACGATCTGATCGCTTCATCTTCTGTAGTGGCTGTATAACGTCCGCGGAATCAGTGCTTATTACTATGCAGTCCCACGAAGAGGTCTTTGATATCCTTTCCTCTAACCCACCGGACATTCACGACGATCACAAGACACCCGTCCTATCTATCTCTCCACAATCGCTCGCTTCCCTCGCCGCATCCATATCCTCTACATCAAGCACCACCGTGACCCTCAGACAGGTCCTTCACAGAGCTAAGGCCTTCTGCCTCCAGCTCGGCTTCGAACACGTATACGATACGACCTTCGCGCGCCATCTTGCCCTTTTGGAGCATGCGCACGAGTTTGAGGAGCGTAAGCGTGGGAGCGCCCAGGGCACGGGCGGCGAGAACGCGGGCGCAAGGCTGCCGATGCTGGCGAGCGCGTGCCCCGGCTGGGTGTGCTACGCGGAGAAGACGCACCCCGAGATGCTGCCCTTCATCAGCCGCACGAAGAGCCCCCAGCAGGTGATGGGCACGCTCGTGAAGAACTGGCTCGGCGAGAAATGGGGCAAAAAGTATGTGTCGTTCCCTCGGTCCTTCCCCGCGCGCGTGACTCGCTGCTATCTTTGCGTCGCGCTTCGCGCGCGGCGCTGCGCCGATCTTTCCGCTGATCCACTTCCTACTTCCAGGCCTAACCAGATATACCACGTTACCGTAATGCCCTGTTACGACAAGAAGCTCGAAGCGTCGCGCCAGGACTTCTACAACGATATCTACTCGACGCGCGACGTGGACTGTGTGATTACAACCGGCGAGCTCGAGCGCATGATGCGCGAGCGTGACTTTGACCTTTCCAAGCCGCTCCCCTCGGAGGCAGGCGCCCTTCCCACCCTCACCGCCCCTTCCTCTTCGCAGAGCGAGTCCAGCCTCGACGAGCCCTCGGCAGACACCGTGCTTCCCGAGCTGCTCACGCACGCGGGCACGAGCTCGGGCTCGTACCTCCAGTCGCTCCTCGCGGGGTACGCGTCGAGGGACACGGAGCTGACGACGCGCACGGTGCGCTCCGCAGACTACGAGGAGCACACGCTCGCGGACGCCGCGAGCGGGCGCGTGCTCTTCCGCGGCGCGCGCTGCTACGGCTTCCGCAACCTGCAGAACCTCGTGCGCCGCGTGGGGCGCGGCGCGGGCGTGCACGTCGGCCGCGGCGCGGCGGGCCGCCTCGCGGGCGTGCGCGCGAAGCGCAAGGCCGGCGGCGCAGACTCGGGCGAGCTCGCATACGACTACGTCGAGGTCATGGCGTGCCCGAGTGGGTGCGTCAACGGCGGGGGGCAGCTCCGGCCGCCCCTCCGCGCGGACGGCGCTGGTGTCGAGGCTCCGGCCCCAGATCAAGCTGCGCGCGCGGGTGCTGGTGTCAGCAGCTTGCTCCCGGACACGGAGGGCGGCGACGGCGGTGCGAGTGCCCGGTGGGGGGACCGCGAGTGGACGAAGCGCGTCGAGCAGGCGTACTGGCACGACCTGCCGACGCCGCCGCCGAGCCCGCCTTCGCAGCTCTCTGCTCTCCCCGCGGCGGCGGCGGGGGCGGCCCCGCAGCGCGCCGCCCCGTCAGTCGCCTCGCCCTCCGAAGCACTGGCGACCGCCGACGCGCTCGCGCTGCGCGTCCTGAGCGACCTCTGCCGGCCGCACGGCGGCGTGCCGGCTGGCTGGGCAGGCTCGATGGACGACGCGGCGGAGGCCCGGCGGCGGGCGCTCTTCCGGACGGAGTACCGCGCGGTCGAGAGCGAGGTCGTCGGGATCCAGGTCCAGTGGTAGCGTTCCCCGGTTTTCATGATCGCAGGATTTTCGGGATCGGCGCGCTTCGAATAGATCCAGGGTCTCTCAGGGACTCAGGGATGTGTGTGTAAAATGAGATATAGATTCATAGTAGATTCATTTAGGGAAAACACACGGAGTATACGATAGGGATGTACAACGCGTCGGAATATCTTATTAACTTTAAAATCGATGGAGTAGGTGGAAGACGGGAGGGTATAGAACTTCGTGGAAGAATAGGGTACGCCGAGGGTACTTGCTACATATTTGAGGTGGCAGGCAAGGTGCAAGGGTGCAAGCAAGAAAAGGCAGAACGTCGTGAAAATTGTCGCTGACATTGGCGAAACGAAGAGACAACGGGATCTCGGATCGTGATGAAGGGGAAAAAACAAACGAATACATGCACGGCATCGAGACAAGAAACATTCGTCTGGTGGGTGGTGGTACAACATGAACAGGACATTGGATACTGCACAGTGGAGAGAGAAGAGGAAAGACGGAAGGCGGGAAGAGATATAAAAATATCGTGCAGTGATACGGACGATGTGGATGCTGGGAAAGCAGGGAAAGGCGTACAGCTGCGTGGATATGCGGATACATGATTGGAAGAAGAAGAAAAAGAGAAAAAGAAAAAGCAAGACGCGCGAGGTCCGGAGATTAGCCCGCGGTATTACACATTAAAGTTAGGAAGAGCGACCTCGTAGGGGCAGAGGTATAAAGATATAGAATATGGGTAGGCGTGAGGTATCGTAGGCGTGTGCGGTACGGTGCGACGAGCGCGGACAGGGACGCGCCCGGAGCCCGGGGCGGGATCCGAGCGGGACGCTGAGGCGGATTTTCGAAACGCCGGAGCGGAGCAGCCAGAAGGGGATGCGGCACGCGCGGGCAAGGGGCGCCTATTGGCGGCGGCCCTTGCTCTGGTACCAGTACGCGCAGTGGTCGCAGTATTTGTCGGGCACGGTGAGCGTGACGCGCTCCTCGCGGTCGGGGCCCATGAACTGGGTAGTAAGCAGACGGTTAGTAATGGAGGGGAGGGCGGCGGCGGGGCGACGGTGCGGAGGGTGCTTGCCTTTTCGCAGCAGCAGTCGGGGCAGGGACGCTTGTGGAGCGCGCTGTGCACGCAGCGCTTGCTGCCGCAGTCGATCTTGGACACCTTGCGGGTCTGCGGCGGAGGGGGACGCGTGAGCATGTGGTGTTCCCGAGACACGGACGGAATGGGGAAACCGGGACTCACGATGATGTAGTGCTGTTGTGGCCGAAAGGACAGAGCGGAAAAGGTGAGCGGGGGAGGGGAAAGAAGCGGGGGGCAGGAACGTACGCCGCAACCAAACTTTGTGCCTTCGCTGTGGGATAGACGTTAGACAGGGAGTTGTGGGCACAGGTGGGGGAGGACTGACGTGATATAGTTGCACATGGCTTCGGGAGCGTGGATGCGTTGTAGGAGGAGCGGGAGCGGGAGCGTGGATCGGTGCCGAGGTGGGGCGGAGGTGGAGGGGCAGTTGAGGACGGAGTCAGAGACGGAGTCAGATTGTCTGACAGGAGAAAGAGGGCAGATGAGATTGGGAAGGAGATGGAGATGGAGATGGGCCAGGGAGAGGAGGTGCGAGTGGTGGCCTTTATAGATATCGGGATGTGGTACGGCCGTGTCACAGGACCAGGAGGCCAGCGTGCTCGGCACGGTGCGGGTGTGGCCACGGGCACGGGCACGGGTGCGGGTGCGGGTGCAGGTGAGACGAATGGGTCGGAGAAGTGTGCAAATGAAAGCGATGAAGAGATTATTCAAAGGAGAGAATAAAATATAACAAAGGCAAGATGAAAGATGAGAGATGAAAGATGAAAGATGAAGATGGTTCCCATTCAGTCAAGCTCGTGTTACTCGCATTTGGTCACCTGCAGCGCGTTGTCCGCTGCAGGCAGGCAGCCTAACACAACTAATCGATCCCGTCCTTCGGCAAACTTTTTTTGGAGTCTCCAATTTATCGTTCTCATATGAAATCAATTGTGCAAAGGAAAAAGACGTGTCAAAGGAAAATTAATATTCGCGTATGCAGTACGCAGTCTGTCGGGATCCGTGCCCTACGCGAGTACGTCAGCCCACAACCCGGCCGACTCTCCGTAGTCCGCCTCAAGCCAATTATCTCTCATGGCCGCTGCCTCATCCTCATCGTCCACAACACCCACCACCCGCTCCCGCACCCTCCTCTTCATCTCCTATCGCGACTCTACCACCCGCACAACCCGTACTAACCCCTACCAGCCCTCCTCCCACAACTACGCCGACAGCGACGCGTTTAACGGCGACGACGAGCATGAACACCTCATCCCTGCTTCCCACAATGACCCTTCCTCTTCCTCCCGCCACCTGGCTCTCGACGTCGACCTGCCCCCAAAGTGGTTCGTTCATTTTTTCACATCTTCTCTTTTACCCTTTGTGCGCTCGATTTGGTTGTGCTCATTGCTCACTTCTCTTTGTTAGGGTCGATATCTCCGACCAGGTTCATGACATCTTAGCCGGCACCCAGTCTAAAAGTACGCACCAAGATCCGTCCTCGCTTCCTCCATATCTACCCTCGCTAAAGCGCTTTGTCGTGCTTCGCCTTTGTAGTCTCCGCACTCGAGCGACTCCATGCCAAACACGTTCTTCCCGGATTCACGGACCGGTCCGCTGAAGAGCGCGAAATAGAGGCGGTAACCACGGAAATCACCAGAGTGCGTGCATCCCGACGTCTCGCGTATGCAAATAACTCATACTCACGAATGGAATCATCGATGACGGAACTGATTTCTCCATTCTGCACTTTTTTTTTTCTGTGGCTTCTTGCTTTGTCCCCTTCGCCCTCACGACACACAGGACTTCCGGCGGTGCCAAGCCCTCATCCAGAACATCTCTGCGTCCCCACCACATGTCTTCCCACCAGGCCGCGCAGGGCCCTCGCGGCACGAGTCGCTCGCCGCGCAAAACGTGCAGCGCGGGCTCGCCGCACAGGTGCAGGAGCTCAGCGCGACCTTCCGCAAGAAACAGCGCGTATACATGGAAAGTGAGTTTGTCCCTTCATCTCGGCCGCATTTGTGCGCGCGCGCTTCGCGAACTGCGACCTGTCGCAACGCGGGGTGCTCGCCCGGGGTATTGGCGTTTGTACTGACTTCGTGTGCCCGCTTCTGTCCTCTAGCGCTGCAGGGCCATGCGATAAAGAACCAGGACCTCCTCGTCGCATCTGGCGCCGTATCGCTGAAAGGCCCCGAAGGCATGTCCGACCTCGACGAGGACGTACGGGTCGCGGTACGTCATATCCCATCTTCCCGTCCAGCGCAGCGTCCTTGCACGGTTCTAACCACGTTGGTCCTTGCACGTCATTCTATTCTGCGCACGTCCTCCTTCTTCTGCGCCGCTTCTTGAATCTAAAAAAAAAACGCCAGACGCGCGGGCAGCAGTCCTCGATGCTCGAGGTCGAGGACGCGCCCGACCTCGACCTGCAGCAGCGCGACCGCGAGATTACGGAGATCGCAAAGTCGATCGCGTCGCTGGCCGAGCTGTTCAAGGACCTCTCGACGCTCGTCATCGACCAGGGCACACTGCTCGACAGCGTCGAGTACAACATCGAGCAGACGTCCGTGCACATGGCCGAAGCCGTGACAGAATTGAAC
Source organism: Phellopilus nigrolimitatus (assembly GCA_021029095.1). Classification (NCBI taxonomy): domain Eukaryota; kingdom Fungi; phylum Basidiomycota; class Agaricomycetes; order Hymenochaetales; family Hymenochaetaceae; genus Phellopilus; species Phellopilus nigrolimitatus. The sequence continues at coordinate 13,378 of JAJOHG010000425.1, read as the reverse complement.
ATCGCGGAACGGTGCGTGCCTCTTCTTCTAATAACCTTCCGCACGTTCCCCCCTCCTTTCTTCCACCCTTTCTGCGCTCTGTACTCACCCTATCGCAACCCGCCACCCCGGCTCAACTCAACGCCGCGCACGCTCCGCTCCTCGCCCGGCCACTCGCGTCTCGCCTTCTCCTTCGCCTTCCCGTTCTCCTGCTTTCTTCTCCTTACGCGTTCCCGCCTGCAGGTACCAGAAGAACACAGGGCGGCGGAAGTGCATCTTCCTGCTGGTGCTCATCATCTTCGGGCTTATCGTGACGCTCATCTTCAAGCCGCGCCGGCACACGGCCGAGGCGCCGTCCGCTCCGCTGCCGCCGTTGCCGATGGTGTCTGCGGACGTGGGGCGGGTCAATGCAGAGCGGGTAGACGAAGAGCGGGCCCCGTCGGCGCGTCGACGATGGGAGAGGCGGAGACGGCTGGCGGACCCGTACGCGTATGTCGGAGGCTGACGAGATGAGCCGTTTGGTGTTTAATTTAGGACATGGATATAATCTGCATAGCATACACGCTACATAATCTACACGGCTCAGATCTTCGGGAAGGAAGACAGGATACGATGATGGGCGCGTGTGTGTGCTAGTATGTACAAGGTGGCACAGCATAAAGCCGCCGCGCCGTCGACGTTATCTCGCTACGCCATACGTCATCGTGACATAGTTGCAGATGCGCACTAGACGCGGAGGCCTCGCGCGCGTAAAACGCCGAGCCGCGAAGCGCAAAGAGCGACAAAGCGAGGCGGCTGGGATCTTATACCTTTATTTGAGTTAGCTGCGGCCGAGTGGCCGAGCTGGCCTGTGACGAACGTGGCCGCCAGGACTCGGGAGTTTCGCCGGCGGCCCTGCCCCGCGACGATCCCGGGTTCTGGCCCCGAAGCACGCAACGACGCGGCCGCGCGTCATCGACGAAGCGCAGAACGCGAGGGGGCAGATACGTTGAGCAACTGCGTATGTGGTGTGGGCCGCCGTTGCGTCTCTATCGATCATATCGATGCCGCACATGCCTGCGCGCCAGCAGCCGGAGGATGGAACGCGAACGGATAGCCGCTATCGCGCGATCGTCTCTTTGCGCAGCGCGCGCTGCTAGCGCGCTTTTAGAGAGGGGTGCAAGAGAGGGGTGCAGGCGGGCGCGCCGGGGAGAGTGTCATATGCACGACACACACCTTGCTTTCTCTCGACTGTACAATGTCGCTTTCCTCCGCCGTCCCTTGTTCCACTATCGATTCGAGTGAAGCACTTGGCTTCTTCTCTCCACGATATATTCCAGTCCAGGCGTATGGCTCAAGAGAAAGAGCAGAAAAGGCCCTCAAACCTTCACCATTTCTACCAGGGATCTACTCGCCGTGGCCAAGCGGGGTCAGCTGAAGCAGCTGGTCCACTTCACTGAAGGAAATTTGCATGCCTGTTTGAATATTTCTAGGATCGATGCTGTTCTGCGTTCACCGAGTTTGCACATGGCCTTCCCGCACGTGACGGGCGCGTCGCGTCGATCTTCACGATCACGTGTGCAGCTGCCGAGTAAATCTGACACGGGGTATCTACAAAGGAACCGCGTAGGTATGCAGGAAACCATATCGACAGACATTCTTATTAAGCCAAAATGTTGAATACCTCTTTGGTGTTTATTAAGACTTGCAATACCATTGTTCGCGGAGTGTGGCAGGACAAAAATAAATTAGCGCCCGCCCGTACTAGCCGTAAGCTTGAACAACTGGAAAAGGGACATACTGACCAGGGCTTCTGTATGCTTCTATCCCTTCGCATGAGCTGTCCTCGAAGCGAAAAAAAAGCCTTTGTTTGAGCAATTATATCCGGCCTGAGCAGGGTGTCGGTTTGCATTTCAGCCTTATCCCAGTCTCAAGACTTCGTGATCTTGGACACGTCGAGCGAGCAAGGCAAGGCACAAGAAGCACGCTGATCAGCCCGGGCGGGTGCGAGATTGTTCCGCTTCGCTATATGTAGAGGGCGCCTAACGCGAGAATGCAGCCTTAAGAGGGCATCTTCCTCAGAGCCCGTGCCCGCCAAATAACCGTTGGAGCTGTACCCGCGTTTTTCACGACTTACTTCGCATTTAGGCATGTTTTTCTGTTTTTCTCTCCTGCGGGATAGGCGCTTGACCCCCAGTCCGATGAAAGGCCCATCCCGACGGAGGCATTCCAATTTGTGGGGCTTTGAAATATCAATCTTACGACCAATGCGTTTTCAACAAGACAGCCGTGGTTAAGGCAAATTATGCGGAGGCTGTTCGACGGCTTTGCTCGTGTCGGCAGTCGGAACAACCGACAAGGAGCCCGATCGTCGAAGAGGTGTTGATGAAGTGGACGTAAGTTTTTGTCGACAGGCAGTTCAACTTCCAGAGAGATACATCACGAGTGCTGAGGTTTGCGAGGCAACAGGAGTGCACGATGTGCGTATTAATTAGAATATAAAAGTCTATGTCGCCAGTTTGTTACCATCGCGAGTTCGAAGACGCGACGGACAGGAAATGCCATCAACGACCGAAGATCTATCACGTGCCACCGAACACCATGACAGCGAAAATCCTCAGATCTAATTTCGGGTCTGCAAATATCTCAAGCTCCTAATGTAAAGCTTCTCGTCCTCCTATCCTTTATCCTCCTGTCTTTTCTCTTCTTCGACTCTCGCTTGCGCGGCCGTTGGGTTTTTGTCGCGCATACGATGGCGTCTTCCGCCGCTAATGAACACGCCTACTCGTCTGGCGGGTACTCTCCTGTGGGGCTCAGACACCCGGACAGCGAAGATAGCGCGCCGGACCATACTTACGGCCCATCGTCGACGGACATCGGCGACAACATGCGCTCGGACTCCTTCTCGATGCACTCGACTACCCCCTTCGCGCGGGGTGCAAACACCGACCCACCGCCCCCGGTGCCGGGCATGCCAGCTGCCCACGACTACGCGCGTCCGCCGGGCGCCGCGAGGCCCCCCATTTCGCAATCGACGACTGGCTTGACGCACCGCCCGGGCAACTCGAGCTGGGACGTGCTGGCTGGCCTGCGGAAGTTCGAGCAGAGCTACGACGAGTTCGACTCGCGCACCGCGTCCCAGGCGCATCTTCGCTTCGCTCAGGGAGATATACCTAACAATAAAGTGTGTACTGGTCGTTCCTACTATTCTGCAAAACCTTGAACGAGCTTTGCCGACTGCAGTTCACGAAACTGTATAATTATCTTCTAAACGTCTCAGTTGTCACACGTTGGGTGCTCTTCATCGTCCCTGTCCTGGGTATTCTTTGGATTCCTGGCATTCTTGGACTAACGGCCTTCCCGAATGCAATGGTACAGTCACCCGTTATTCCTCCATTACACATTAACGGGTCTTCTGAAGTACCGCATTTCTGAAGGTGTGGAATGTTAAACTTATTTGGTGGTCAATCTGGCTTTCCGTCGTATGGGGAGGTAAGTATACAACAATAAGTACCTTTCTAAGTGATTTCGTAAACATTTTTCTAGGTTGGTGGGTATCGTTGGCCACCTCGTACGTATCGTCTTCTTTCCAATTCAAATTGTTTTCAGCTGTCGTTGTCATTTTCTAACAATCAAACGCCAGTCGCTTGTTGCCTCGTATCGCTCGGGGCACAATTGGCATTGTCGCCGTAGGCTCCAGAAAATATATCGACTGGGTTCAAGCACTGGACAGGCGCGTAGTTTGCTTATAGAGAAGTGTTGTTGGACTGACCGTGACAACGCGATTTCATCTTCCCGTTGTCTTCAGATATGTCGCAATCTTCGGATGGACTTTTTCCATCTGGATAACCTTCCAACCGCTGATACTCAACCGTCGCGTCGGTGAAGACAAGGCCCCGGAGGTCTCCTTCCTCACGAAGCTGCTTTTTGCGTTCTTCCTCTGCGCCAGCGTCCTGCTTTTCGAAAAATTCTCGATCCAGTGGATAGCCGGGAAGTTTCATGAGCGGTCGTATGCTGGTAAGTAATGCTATCGTTGTGATGATGAAACTCACAACGATTTCGCTTTCTCACTGTTCCCATTGGCCTCAACCCGTTTCAAAAATGTCTAACCAAATGATGCACAGATAGGATTGCCGATCAAAAGCTGGCAGTTTCGATATTGGTCACGCTGTACTCGCATTCGTCAGAGATCCATGGTCGTTCAGATACTCTCAAGGACCGTGATGGGTCTCAGAAGCCGGTGGCTGACCCGCGACGCTTTCTCAAACGCGCTCTGAAGGGAGTGAAGGCCGCTGCAACTTCGACGACCACGGCCTTGGGCAACGTCGCGTCCGAGATCGCCGGAAGGTATTGATAAAAAACCCCAACTAAACGTAAAGTCATTACTCATCAAATGTCGATATTAGCTCGGTTCTACAGCCGAACTCTCCACAAGCCGTGGTTCAAACCGCGTTGCGGTCGGCGAATAAGACAAGGCTTCTCGCCCGTCGCCTTTTCTACTCTTTCTGTAGAGCAGGTCGCAGCCACCTCGTGCTGAATGACATACTGCAGCTGTTTCAGTCGCGCGAGCAGGCCGAAACCGCCTTTGCGCTGTTTGATAAGGACGGCAACGGTGACGCAACGAGAGAAGAGGTCGAGATGGCTTGTCTGTGAGTTTCTCCATTTTACGATTATTTCAAGCCCCCTTCACACGAATCTTAACAGAGAGATCCACCGAGAGCAACTTTCCATTGAACATTCCATGCGTGACCTGGACTCTGCTGTCGGCCGACTCGACAACATCTTGATGACCCTCTACGTCGTCATTGCTATCCTCATCATCGCTGTCGTTCTCGATACAGAAATCGCTTCACTGCTCACTGGCGCAGGGGCCGTTGTTCTTGGTCTCAGCTGGCTCATCGGCTCCAGTCTTCAGGAAATCCTCTCTAGCATTATCTTCTTATTCGTCAAACATCCATATGACGTTGGTGACCGCGTGGATATAACCACGGAAAGTTATACGGTGAAGGAGATAAGACTCTTAAGCACTATCTTCTTGGATAAAAACAACTGCTTGGTGCAAGCACCAAATACGGTCCTGACTACACAGGTTCGAGTTCAACTTATTATTTGTTCTATCATTTTATCGGAGATGACTGACTTTGGGATTGTAGCTCATTCACAATATCAGGAGGAGCCCTCAGATGTCCGAAACTTTTGAGTTCGAAGTCTTCTACTCAACGACGTTTGAGCAAATCGAGCTGCTGCGCGGGAAAATGCTGGCCTTCGTGAAATCTGAAGGACGCGATTTCCTACCTAGCTTCGACGTTGCCGTGAAAGACATCCTTGACCAGGAGAAGATGACGCTCAGCGCAGACATCAAATACAAAAGCAACTGGCAGCAAGGTGCTGTGAAAGGTTTGTATTGCGTTTGTCTGCCATAGTGATCTATCGCTAAGTTGTATTCAGTCAAGCGCCGTAACAAGTGGATTTGCGCTCTCAAGACGGCTCTTTCCGAGCTGGATATCTATGGCCCGAAGGGCGATCCGGACAAGGAGGCTTCTCCGACATTGTATACGGAGGTTCCTTGGGAGGAAGTCCGGGCGAAGCAGGAAGAAAAGAAAAAGAAGTTAGCTGCGGCTCAGGGGCCTCATTTCATTAAAAAAGAATACAATCTTTCGGATAAAAATGCGTCCGCCAGTGAGTCGATATTCAATACCCAGTTCTCAAAGTACTAGACATAAGCGACTGATTGCGATCTATGAAAGTGAACGATGAAGATGTTTTTGGCGAGGTAGAGCAGGTTAGTTCTGAGCTTGCGATACGAGGCGCTCGAGCTGACGTTTTCCTCTTTCTCGAAGATTTATATGCCCAGCCCCCGTGTGCCCTTCGCCGACGGCACTTCAGCTGGCGCTTCTCGTGTGCCGTCAAGCGAAGCAGGCATACCTATGGCTGCTCGACCACCAATGCCTCAGCAAGGGCAAGAAGGCTATGAGATGACTGCGGCGTCTCGCGTTTAGTTGCGCATCCTCCGCGTAGCGGCGCAGCATTTATCTAATAAGGTATGTCTACTTTTTTTCAGGCGCTTTATGTTTATCTAAAATATGGCTCTTCGACAAAGCACGTGTCTGATATAGGACCCAATCTTATGTACTACGGGTACGCATTAGGAGAAGCATTCATTTCCGTGTACAGCTGGCTGTATGCAAATAGGAACTCGAGGAATCTTAGGGCTCGCTTATCATGGTCATCTTGTTTCATTGCGCTTCCTGTTGGACTTTTGACTTGAAAGTAGCACGAAGCAAACTGTACAGAAGGAAGAGAATAATATAAAAACTCAGTTCGACGACTGTATTTTGATTCGTCTTATTTCTCGGAAGCTATTGCTTCATGGTAGGGTCAGGGTGGGCGATACTTTTCTGGTGGTAACTGTCGCAGCGAGTGCACTCGAAATTTGAACGGTGAACACCATCTGTGTAACCGCCAGACCAGCCACACTAACGTGCGCCGCGTGACTTCGAATTTGTCATTCGTTTTTGTCACAGTCTCAAGCGCGTAACCATCCTTCGGATTAACCTGCAGCGACTCGTCTGCGCCTATCTGCACTCACGCTTTTACGATTCACAATGGCTCTACCAGAACCTCTCGTGCGCATCCGGGAACTGAAAAAGGACAGAGTCAATTTCGTCCTCGAGAATGTCGACCTTTCGTGCGTGTCTCCAGTGCGCCGACTCGCGCGCCTCGGTGCTAACGAAAGAGACAGATTTGCGAACTCGCTGCGGAGAGTCATGATGGCAGACATCCCGACTGTCGGTGAGCTGCTTCATATATGAGCTTAGCGGGCCCGAAAGAGTGCGAACCTGCGTTTCCTTTCCTCAGCAATCGACATTATGGAACTGGAGTCGAACACAACTGTGCTGGCGGACGAATTCATCGCGCACCGTCTAGGAATGATTCCCTTGGTCAGCGCCAACTGCGATGAGGCTATACGCTACACTCGAGTGAGTCGGCTATGTCTGTTCAATACAACCAGACGCTATATTCTAGCTAGGATTGCAACTGCGATGAGTACTGCGACTACTGCTCGGTGACGCTTACTCTCAACGTGTCAAGTGAGGAAGGGGGAAATAAAGACATAACGAGCGACCATCTTGATGTTCGTCCGTTTGGAATGGGTAAAAGGGTCGAAGATAACTCGGGGGAGGAGCCGTCCAAGCGAAGCGATAAGTTCGGTCATCCCGTCGGCCAAGGTATGATGTCCTTGCGAAACAATAGTGCTGTCGAGCTAACCCCCTGCTCGTTATAGGTGATCCAAACGTCAATCCCGTACTGATCTGCAAAATTCGACAAGGGCAAGAGCTGAGAGCAACATGCATTGCTAAGAAGGTATGTGAGTCTTTGAAGTTTCATATTCTGCTTACTCATTGTATCGGCATTGTTGCAGGGCATTGCCAAAGAACACGCGAAATGGTCGCCGTGCTCAGCTGTATCGTTTGAGTACGACCCTCACAACAAGCTACGGCATACGTCATACTGGTTCGAAGTGGACGAGAAGAAAGAGTGGCCTTTGAGTGAGAACGCAAGGGAGGAGGAAGCATCGAGAGAAGACGAGGCATTCGATTTCAATGCCAAACCCGAAAAGTTTTACTTTGAAGTAGAAACTGTTGGTAGTCTCAGTCCACAGGAAGTCGTCATGAAGGTATGTTGGACCTGACTTCCTTCTATTTGTGGACCTTGTTGAACCATGCGTGTTAGGGACTGCACGAGTTGCAGACAAAACTAGCTAATCTCATACTTGCTCTGAAACCCGATGCTGAACAGCAGCTTGGAGGGGCAGATGGCGGGGTGCAGATGGCACCAGTCAACGGTCACACTGTTCCGCCAGCAGCAGGCGGGTGGGGTGCGGCGGCTACGAACGGTGGGAGCTGGGGAGGCGGAGGGGCTAGCCCAAGAAATGGCGCGGCCTGGGGCGGGGGTGGATCATCTGCAGGGTGGGGCGGAGCCTCACCGAATGCTGGAGGCGGAAGTGCGGCATGGGGATCTTCGGGAGGGGGGCCTTCGGGAGGGGCCACCTGGGGTGGTGCTTCTCCGAATGGTGGTGCTGGCGGCGGCAGCGGCGCGTGGGGTACTTCTGGTGGAAGCAACACAGGTTGGGGAAGTCCAACCCGTACGGCGAGCGGATGGAATGTGTAGCAAAATTTTGGGTTATTCTGTTTGATATTTTCTGTACTGCCAGTATCATTATTCTGCTATGTTCCATTCAGCGAGGTCGAAACGCCGATCATCGGCAAGTCGCGTGTCGATGACTTCACAGCGATGAGGTGTCGACTGACTTTCAGACTCGGTCGGGACACGCTCATTATTTTCATGTTCTATGTGCTCACTCGTCTCCGTTTCCCTTCGCTGGGGCAACGTCAGGAATTTCGCTTGGTCTCGTCTCGCGTCTAATCATCGTCCAACCCAGGGGCCTCATCTCCACGTCGCGAAGTTTCCGAGCACACGACAGTCATCGTCGCGGTCTGCGCCTCCGCCTCCCCGGCAACGCTCTGAGCTTCTCTTGTACTCTGGGACTCTGCTTCTTGTCGGCGGTGGTTTTTTCCTCACTTATAAGTCTAACGAGCCTTTTCGTCATACCTGCCTAGCTGCCGTTCGGTGCTCGCGGATTGCAAGTGCGTAATGGCCTGCAATGAAGTTCATGTTAGGTAGCTGACCACAAATGCACAGGAGCTGTTGTTCTAGGTGTGTTCTTTTCAAAAGACTTCCATATTTATGTCTTGATGAGATTTGCGCTTGGTAAGGGGCGGTTGACTACAAGTGGACGTTCGCAAAGAACTACGGCGATGAAGGAAAGCGGATGCAGGCCTATTCGGATTGTCATACGCGAAGCGCCCATCGCGTTTTGAAAGCCCTACTCGCCAATGGCGGTAAGTTATTAAGTCTATCGTGCCTGCAGGTTTGTTCAAAGCAGTCTCAGGCATTTTTATCAAGCTCGGGCAACACATGTCCTCGCTGTGAGCCCGGGGTATCCATACTCGCAAAGAACAATCACTCACTTATTAATCAGTGTCGTCCTTCCTAAGGAATGGACAAGCGCAATGCGTCCACTGCAAGACCAGTGCTATCCAACACCCTATGAGGACATCGAAGGACTCTTTCTCGCTGACATTGGCAAACCGATCGAGGAACTCTTTGACGAATTCAATCCCACTCCCTTAGGCGTTGCGAGTCTGGCACAGGTGCACTCTGCAAGGGATAAAGAGACAGGCAAGCGTGTCGCTGTGAAATTGCAGCATCCGCATCTTGCGGAGTTCTGCGATGTGGACATGAAGACCGTAGATGTGTCACTGCGTAAGGACGATTCGAGCATAATTGTGTTCGGATTTGCAGCTTAACACGGCTTTCTCGCCTTCGCGTAGGTTCGATTAAGCGCTGGTTCCCTGATTTTGAATTCACCTGGCTCGGCGAGGAGATGCGCGAAAACCTGCCTAAGGAGATGGATTTCGTGAATGAGGCCGCTAATGCCGCGCGGACCATGGAAGACTTCAAAGATGTAAGGACTTCGTTATACATTCCGCAGGTTCTCTCAGCCTCCAAGCGCGTGCTCGTCATGGAGTTTATCGACGGTGGCAGAGTAGACGATCTGAAGTATCTTGCCGAGCATAATATCGACAGGAACACAGTAGCCCTGGAAGTCCAGCGTATTTTCTGCCGGATGGTTCATCTAAACGGATGGTTCCATGCTGTGCGTACTTCCCTTTCTTTTTCACGAAAAGCAGATTTATCCAATTTTGTTTGTAGGATCCTCATCTCGGTGGGAGCTTTTCTTTTCTTTTCTTGTGTTCCCGGATGTCTAATCGTACTTCTCTTTCTCTCTCAAGGCAACCTGTTTGTTCGACCTGCGCAGAAATTATCGAAGTCCCCGTACAATTTTGAAATTGTTCTGCTTGATCACGGCCTCTACTTCGACATTGACAGGGCGCTCCGGATAAATTACAGTAGCTTATGGCTCTCACTAATTGCTCCGGCCTCGCCCAAGACGAACGCTGACCGACGCAAATATGCGCAACTTGTCGGAAACATCGGGGATGACCTTGTTCGTTCATTTCTTGCTTAAGCTAGATTGGAATTGTCTAATTCCTGACTCGTTGATTTCCAGTATCCCGTTTTTGAGACTGCGATCACTGGTGAGAAATAATATATTCTGCGAAGGAGTATGTTGAGCTCAGTACGCGTTTGTTACCAGGTCGAGCAGGACTTGAAGGGACATGGGATACAGATGAAAGCTCCTCTGGCACGAAGCGCCCATCGAGTCTCGTTGATCTCATGCCACAGAATGAACAAGAAAGGGCGACCATCCGAAATGCCGTTGTCCAGAGAGAAGGCCTATTGCTCTCGGTCTTCGACCTCCTTCGGCGCGTCCCGAGGAGAGTGCTCATGCTGCTCAAGCTGAATGACCTCGTCAGGTGAGGCATCTGTGCTTGTAGGTGGTGTCGTCTACTGACATGCGCACAGAGGTCTGGATTTTTCGCTGGCGACGACCCACTCTGGTGTAAGACAATTCACATAACGTACTCGTACTGGAGATCGAATAACTGATCTTGCGAGCAGATCCGCATTTTCCTCATTACTGCGCAATTCTGCAACCTCGCTGTATACGAGGACTTCAAACAGCACCTAATAGACGACATGAGAAAGCGAGGCTCGGTTTCCTGGAGTGGATTGTGGAATTATTTCGGGCAGTGGTGGTACGCCAACTCATCTTCGAAACTCTGATTTCCCTTTTCCTCATTCGGAGCATGCAGGTCGTTCCAAAAATCATACCGGCGCATACGCGCTGTTGAGTTCGCCCTGGATACCGAGGCGTGGTTGATCAAAACGAGAGCATGGATGTACGGACTGTTTACGAAGGGCTTTCGTGGTGCTCATTTGGCAGCTGCTGGGCTGGCAATCTAGCTTAGATGTTAATCACTGTAATTGCGAAAGCTATCATCCTCGTCGGCCTCATGAAGCCGGAACATTACTTTCTTTGCTTCATGGGTTCATAGTGATACGACCGAGAAACTTAGATCTTCGGTTGGAGAAATGATTGAACACAATGTGTGATTATTTCCGACTTTGACGACATGAGCTGAGAGTGATCAATTCATGTCACCTGGTCTCGACCAGCACACCAATGTGAGAATATTTTCGAGGCATTGGCGGGACGGTCATTAGGTCACTTCTCGTTTTCCTGGAACGTAAAGCATGTTTGAGCGGCAGAACAGCATCGAATTATGAGGACAATAAAAATCCCCTGCCCCCCACGAAGTGATCGTTTATAGGCACTGATATCAATGCAGAAATAGAGATGATCATCTGTCTAAGGCATCCCATAGCTTATTTGATATATCGAGCATGACCTTCTTCCACTCTTCCTCAGCCCTATTATGCGAGTCTCCCGGTGGATTCAGCATGAAAGGAACACCCTTGTCGCCTCCTGTGCTGACTTCAGGAACCAGTGGAAGTTCTCCAAGGATTGGAGTCCCGACGTCAGACGCAGCGCGACGGAAAGATTCCGCACTTCCGTACAAAAAATGCGGGGTGTCGCACGAAGGACACAGGAAATATGAAGTGTTCAAAACTAGGCCTGTGATCTGAGGAACTGTCAGAATTCTCACACAAATTGAAATTACTAACGACTCACCGGCATGGACACCTTTCGGAACATTGCAATACCCTTACGAACGTCAGACAAAGAAATATCCTGGGGAGTCGATGCAATGATGGAACCTTCAACGCAAACCAGGGTCGATTCAGTGGATATACATAGAAAGAGATAGATATTACCATCCACGTTAACCAGCTGCCCTACAGTCAGTGGGACGTCTCCAGTACCTGGAGGCATATCGATTACTAAGGCGTCCAGCCCAGGGCCACTGAAGTCGCTTCTGCCAGCATTTTCGCGCCAGTCGACGTCAAACAGCAATTGTTGGATGGCTTTCTGGACCATAAGGCCACGCCAGACGACAGGCGTGTCGTCCCGGGAGGGAAGGGATGAATCTGACACCTGCGTACGGGGCAAGAGAAAGCCCATGGACATGCAGGGAATACCATGATTCTTGAGTGGGACGAGCGCACCGGCTGAGCGTCGGTTAATTGGTACGGGAAGGGCAAATTATAATCGGAGACTGACAGGACGTTAGTTCAGGCTCGTCGCTGTCATCTAAGCCCATGAGTTTCGGTGTCGAAGGACCAAATATGTCCAGATCTAGTAGCCCGACACGAGGACGTCGGTGCAGCTTGTCGTCTTTTAATGCTAACGCCATGGCAAGGTTCGCTTAACAAGTCAATCAAGTTTATAAGCCGTCAAATAAAAGGCAAAGAAATAAAGGTGAAACATACCAGCAATTGTGCTTTTCCCCACACCTCCCTTCCCGCTAGCCACAACTACCACCTTCTTCACATTAGGGATGTTTCGCTTGCTGGGAGGGCCCCCACGACGCGGTAAACTTGGAGCAGGCCTATTGGATGTATGAGGCAGCCCCTGTGATGTCAATAAGCAGAAGAAATAGATTAGAAATAAGCACGTTCGAGTTCACCAGGGGGTTTTCGTGCTTCAAAGTATGGCTCGCGTACAAAGAACGAACGCTTCCTTTCCACGGAAGGCCCAACGGTAATTTCATCGGTTGCTGTTACGGACTTGAAGGCAAGTCTGTAAAACGATCAAAGCACGTTCTCAGCGTCTGGTATCAAACGTGAAGTATGCGATGAATCATGAAGGTCAAGAAGACCATTGACGGTACCGCAACTGCGTAGACAACGCGTCAGGCCTACCGCGTAGACAAACTGCATTCATTGTAAACCATAATCTCTCCTGATGCTACATACGATTCAAGTTGATTATATATATTGGCATCTATGTAGGACAGGAGACTTGGTTATGCGAATGGTGTTATACAATGCAAAATGCTTCTCGAAATGCACATCATTACTTAAGCGAAACCGAAACCCTCCCCTCCTTCATTTATTGCCATGAGCAGTTGCTGACGCAATTTTTCGTAAGTTGAGTACTGCGGCAAATCAATCTGGTTGAAGCCTGCAAAACCGGAATATTAAATCTAATCATGCGGTGACGAGGTCTTTGTACGCACATGTATGAGCCTGAGGCAGGCGATCTGGGTTACCATACGCTCGGTGGATGGAAAACCGCTGCACTCCTTGCACGCCTTGGAGATCCCCAAAGCCCCCTAGCGGTACCCGAGACGTTCCTGTCGCAAAACTGAGGACCTTGGCCCGCTCGTCGCGATTGAAGGATTTCAGAGCTCTCCACCACCAGACAATGACAGGGTCAGAGCTCGAGTAGCCGTGATAGTCTGTGGCCGCCCTCCACTCATCAACGTCGATGTCTGGCGTCCCAGAAATAAGAAGCTCGACCTCTTGTTCATTGAACTAAGTTGTTGAG
>JAJOHG010000424.1:0-20835 GCA_021029095.1 Phellopilus nigrolimitatus | reverse complement strand
GTAGCGGAGCCTCTGGTGACGGTGGAGGTGCCGGTGATCGTGTACTGAATCAGATCTGACGGAGATGGACGGTATGAATGCGAAGAAGAACGTGTTCATTATTGGTGCGACGAACAGGCCAGACCAAATCGACTCTGCTCTCCTCCGTCCTGGCCGTCTCGACCAGCTTATCTACATCCTCTGCCGGACGAGCCAGGGCGTCTTTCCATCCTTACTGCTGCACTCAGGAAGTCGCCGGTCGGCAAGAGCGTCGACCTCGGCTTCCTTGCGAAGAACACGCATGGTTTCTCTGGTGCGACCTTACGGAGATCTGCCAACGCGCTGCGAAGTTGGCCATTCGGGAGTCAATTGACGCGGACATTAGGCGTGCGCGCGAAAAGAAGGAGGCTGGAGACGAAAATATGGAGGACATTGAGGAGGCGGACCCTGTGCCTGAGATAACTCGGTACGGTTTTGTCTTTTCGCATTTCGTCCTTTTCATTAATTTGACTTTTCCTCCTTCAGTGACCACTTTGAGGAGGCCATGAAGTATGCTCGTCGCTCCGTTTCGGATCAGGATATCCGCCGTTACGAGATGTTCGCCCAGGTAAGCACGCGTTTCTTAAATCATTGTCATTCCTTTGAGCTAAAGCCCTCCCCTCCGCAGAACATGCAACAATCGCGGTCGTTTGGTTCCTCCTTCAAGTTCCCCGAAGGCGAAGCAGCGGCAGCAACTGGGGGTCCGTCAGGCGGAACGCGGCGTTCGGCGAGGATGCGCAGGATGATGATTTGTACGCGTGATGTGCATATGTTTCTAGTTACGATGGTAGTCTGCTCTACTTTCTGGTTTATTTAATTGCTATTGCACCCCAATGGCTAGAAAGTATTGTCGCAAATAAAAGAATTTCAGATTTCCTATCTTTTCTTGCATTTTCATGAGATTTACGGTTCCGGTTAGTACCGAGTAACCGACGAGCAATGAGGCGCGAGGACTACGTCAATCCGTTCTATACATAAGTCACTCGTCTGTATTTGCCCTCCCTCTGCACTTATCAAGCACTGTCGCCGACTGCATGCCCGACAATCCCCGGCTTAAACCTGACTATCATGGCTGAGGCGGAACGCACTACCAGCCAGCACCAAATCGCGTCGGAGAGCACAGAAGCAAACGTTGGAGCGGAAGGGAAGGCGAGCTCGGCCGGGCTAATGTCGTCGTTTTCGTCGCTCCCGAGCGTGTCAAGCTCGTCCAATCTCAAGGAGCGCCTAGCGCAGCTTCGCCAGAGTGCGCACGAGCGCGCCGTGGGTGTCATTCCGAAAGTCAAGTGCGTGTCCCCGTTTCGCGTCCTCGTCATTTTCCTCCGAGATTCTTTGCTTTCGGTCCGAACGTCTCTATCGTTTTGAGAATGCTGGGAATGGAGAAGAGTCGGTAATGAGTGCTAATCTTGTTGAGCAGCTTCGTACCCGCATCTGTCCCGCGCGCGCGCCGCCTGCAAACGCTTGTTGTCGCCATCTGGGAGCTCCTTATGCCCATCACATATTCGTTATTTCTTTGTCTCTGGTGTGTACTTCAGCCCCCGATGACTACCGACGCCTGCCGACGCGAATACTATAAAACACATTGATGCAGCTCGTTCCCGCCTTTGTGGCCACTCGCCGCCTTGTATATTGTGTGGATATACTTCGTCGATAATAGCCCCGAGCACGGCGGCCGCTCGAGCCAGTGGTTCCGGAGCCTATGGCTCTGGACGTATTTTGTGGAATACTACCCTGCTTCGTGCGTACCCTTTTTTGGCCGGTGCTTCAATTTTAGACTTGTGCTGAGAATTCCAACTGCGGTGTAGGATGAAAAAGGTGAGAAGACAACCACGTATGAACTGCGCGAGTGCGATATTCACGTAGAGTGTTCTAAAAGGAGCGAGACTTGCCTGCGGATAGACCGTATGTTTTCGGATATCACCCACATGGTACTTGCGACGTTTTACTAGCCCTCTCTATTCTACTCAATACTATTCATTTTTCAGGAATCGTTGGAATGTATGCCTTGCTTATAACTGACTGCTCTCATATTGACGGAATACTTTCCAGGGGCGCCCTTGCAACTTTCGCGACTGAGGCCACGGGCTTCTCGATGGCGTTCCCGGGCATCCGGCCGCACCTGCTCACGCTCGGAACGAACTTCCGCGTGCCCCTGTACCGCGACATCCTGCTCGCGCTCGGCGTGTGCAGCGTGTCGCGTGCGTCGTGCGCGAACATCCTGCGGGAAGGCAACGGCAGCGCGATCTGCATCGTGGTCGGCGGCGCGGCGGAGAGCCTGAGTGCGCACCCCGGCACGGCGGACCTGACGCTCCGGAGGAGGTGCGCGATCTAAAAGCAGTTGTGTGAAGGGAACGGGCACGCTGATGTGCCCCTGAACAGGCTTGGTTTTATAAAGCTTGCGATACAGTATGGGGCGGACCTAGTGCCAGTGTTCTCGTTCGGGGAGAACGACGTGAGTGGCGTTCCGATCCGATCGTATTTCCCCCCGGCCGCTAAAATGTCGAAACAGATCTTCGAGCAAATGCCGAACGAACGCGGTACGATTCTGCACACGCTCCAAAAGCGGTTCCAAGCCATGTTTGGGTTCACGCTGCCGTTGTTCCACGGGCGGGGGATGCTGAACTGTGCGTCGAGTTTGGGGTTAGTTTCCGGAGTTGGCTGAGCTTTGCTCTGACAGATAACCTGGGACTGATGCCTTACCGGCGGAGGATCGTGTCCGTCAGTGCGTGCAGTGCCTTTCCTTGATCTTGGAGGGATGTTGCGCCGTTGATCGCTGATCTTGGCTGGATTTGTAGTCGGCCGGCCGATCAATGTCGTGAAAAGCGAGAAGCCGACGCTAGAGCAAGTGCACGCCGTGCAGAAGCTGTACATTGAGGAACTCTATCGGTTCGTTTTTGTTTCATCGCTGAGAACAGAGAAAATGACGTTTGTCTTGCATTCAGAATATGGGACACGTACAAAGACGCGTTTGCAGCGCACCGGAAGCGCGAACTGAGCATCATTGACTGAAACGGACTGGACACTGACTTGTATTTTATTTTCTGTACTAGACTACCTTACGCTCCTTTATTCTTCTCTTTTTTTTACATTTCATTTTTGAAAAGAAGGAGTCACGTGCGCGGCGTAGATATGTATGGTGTTCTCCGGGAATCTGGACCCTGATATGCATGAAAGCCAATCCCGAGCCTGAAGCTGATCGCGACCGTCAAAAGCGGCTGCGACCGTGCGCTCGCGAAGTCGAAGGCTGTCGAAGGCCGGCCTCAAGGGTGTCTGAATGAGCGTGCTGGCTTGCGCGAGGCGAGAAGCTTGTTTTTTTTTTCTTTCTTTCTTTTTTTCCCGAGGCTGTTGCTCGTCGCCATCGTCGCCGGTTGAGGTGGACGGACAGACTGGCAACGGAAGCGGATGTATAATATTGTGTGTTATGTAAATTAGCTGTTTCCGCCACGTGTTTAGGCGTGGACGCCAATTGAGATTCGAGAGATTCGAATCGGGCTCTGATCGCGAGCGAGCTCAATTTATTCCTCTTCCTCTCTTCCTCTTCCCGTCTCACATCCATCCTCTTCCTTAACCGCAAAACTGCGACCCGCATATCCGTCCATCCACCCTCCCCTCGCCGCACTGCGCACACATGAACGTCGCCGCCCTCCTGCAGGACTCGCCCTCTGACGACCGCGACCAGCGCAGGAGACAGGACCGGGACCGGCTCGAGAAGGAGAAGCTCGTCCTCGAGCGCGAGCGCAGTCGAGAATGGGAGAAGCTGCACGGACTGCCGCGGGACCAGGAGAGGGACGCTGAGCACGACGGCGGACAAGAGCGAGAACGAGAAAGAGAAAGAGAAAGGGAGCGGGAAATGGAGCGGGAAAGGGAAAGGGATCGGGAGAGAGGAAGAGAAAGGAGAGGTTCGCTTTCACATTCCCAGGCAGCATCGCACAGGCCCTACTCTCCCCTCGGAAGCTCCCTCTACATGCGCGCCGGGCGTAACCAGCCCTACGACGCCAAGTCCCGCACGCCGCTCAAGCGCGAGTACGACGTCTACGCCCACCACCCGCCGGATCCGCCCCCGGATGCCATCCACACCCGCTCATACAGCCACGACGCTAGCCGGCCCCCTCCGCACCCCGGGCCCCCGGGTCCGGGCCTTCCGCCCCCGCATGCCCATTCCCCGTCCACCCCGCTCTTCCTATCCCCGCTCACGGCGTCGCGCGACGGCGCCGGGCCCTCCGCGACAGGACCCACGTCGGGGCCAGCGCCTAATAGCGCCCCGCCCGAGTACTCGGCGGACTATGCGCATCGGGCCAAAAAGCAGCAGCTGCCGCAGCAACAGCAGCAATATCATCCACAGCCGCATCAGCATCTCGATAGGGAGTGGGAGCGGGAGCAGCGGGAGCAGCAGCAGCGGGCACGCTCGACGTCTGGATCGGCCGCACGACCGCGCTCGCCTTCGTATGGGGACCTGCGTGACCTGGGACGGGCCACGCCGACGGCACGTGCTGCCGCGCATTCGCCGGCGCAAGGTGCGTACTCCGTCGTGCCGCCGCACCTGTCGCCCCCGCCGTTGCCCCCCTCGGCGTCGCTGCTCAAGCCGTCGGCGTCGTCACACGCGCCATCAGGCCAGGCGCCGCCGACCTCCCGGCGTGCGGCCCCACCGCCAACGTCACTCCCGCCGGCGCCGAACAGCGCATCGAAGCACATGCTCGACGGACAGGCGCCGTCACCGGCGATGGGCTCGCTGCGGCCGTCTTACGACGAGACCCCATACTCGGTGCGTCATTACGTTATCCCTTCGGCCTTTCCGGCTCGGGGTCCGACATGACCCGGGACACCGCCGATGACGGACTTCCGTCTATTTTGGATTATTTAGCTAATCATCTGTTCTCTTTTTTGATCTTCTTTCAGGCCCGTGCGCCGCCGCCGCCGCCTCCTTCGTCGTCCTCCTCATCCATGATCAGCTCCGGCACGAATGTACTGGGCAGAGAGCGCGAACATCCGCGCGATAGAGAACGGGAGTGGACGCTGAAGGAGGACATTGAGCGCGAGAGGGAGGACATCGAGCGGGAGCGGGAGCGAGCGATGCAGCGCAGGGCCAGCAGCAGGTCCGCCAGCGGCAGCGGACGCGCAAGCTCGCTGGGCCCTCCGCCCTTGTCTGCGTCGGGAAGCACCACCAGTGTTGGCGGCGTGCCAGGCTCTGCACGGGACAGGGAGAGCGAGCACGAGAGGATACGCAGGGAGGACATGGACGCCATCCGCGCCGCGGCGGCGTCGCGCATGCCGAGCGAGCTGGGACAGGTCCAGAAGCGCGACGCGAGAGGCGAGCCGTCGCATCACCACCACCACCACCATCACCACCACGTCCTCCCGCCACACCAGCAACCGCTCCCGCATCCACATCACGCTCTCCAGCAGCAGCAGCATCCTCACCAGCACCCACACCAACTCCAACAACAGACGCAGGCGCAGGCTCAGGCGCATACACACACCCGCCCGCACACCCCACATACACTCGCACAGCACGGCGGCCCACCGTCCAAGGCGAACCGCGGCGGCGTGCTGAAGCTCGCGCCGCCGGGCGTGACCGTGCCGAGCAACCCGCCGCCGGGTAGCTCGTCGTCGGACGCATCCCCCGCGGGCGGCGGCCACCCGGGTGGCTTCGTCGTGCGGCCAGAGACGCTCGCGCTCGCGCCGGCGTCGCATGCGCACCAGCAGCATGTGCATTCGCGCACGCCGAGCACGGGGCCCCAGCCCATTCAGCCGCTGCCAGCGCATATGCTCCCTCCCGCGCCGTCCTCGCCGTCCGCGTTGTCCCTGCGTCTTGCGCCCGACCAGCAGCAGTACGTCGGAGGGCCACATGGCCACGTGCAGCAGCAGCAGCAGCATGCTCAGCAGGCGAGCAAGCACAAGTCGTATTCGGTGGTGCCGATGGGTCCGGGCGGGCCTCCGCCTTCGATGATGGCCGCTCAGCAGCACCATCAGCAGTCCCAACAGCAATTCGGAGCCATGTCTGGCCCTTCTCATCCACCCCCGCACCCGCACTTACATCACACACACTCGCTTCCGCCGCCGCCGACATCGTCGGCGTCGTCCAGCGGCATGCACACTCCGGTGCCCGCCCACCCGCACCACCCGCACTCAAACCCGTACCGACACATGTCGTCATCTCTCCCGCCGCCCCCTCAACCCTACCCTCCTTCAATGCAGATGCATTACGCGCTGCACAACGAAGCGCCACCCCCGCCTATCCCGATGGCATTCCCGCCCTTGCCGCCGCAGAGCCCTGCTCCACAGAAGGCGGCTCCGGCGGAGGCGACGCTGCACATCGGCACGTTCGTATTTCCGCGTACGCCCTTCCCCTACTTTTTCTCGTCGCGACGTGAGGCCGAAGCGCGAAGAGCACCGGCTTCGGAGGACAGCGGCGGGAAAGACCAGGCGCCGAAGAAGGCCGGGGCGCGCGAACCGGACGCGCTGGAAGGAGAACGCGAGATGCATGTTACGATACTTGTTCCCTCAGCACATCTCCCTTCGACTCTCCCCCTCGAAGGCCGCCCGCGTATATGGGGAGGCGCGCTCACGTCCACGTCCCCAGCCGCGGCACCGCCCTCGTCCGACCCATATGCCGTCTATCGGCACCAGATACCGCAGCGGGGCGCGCGCCGCGTATATACGGACGACTCGGAGGTCGCGCTGTGCGCATTCCACGCGGGGCGCGTATCGTGGGCGGGCATGATGCGCGCACGCGCTGCGGGGCTCGACCTCCAGGTGCGCCTCGCGTTGCACCGCGACGTCGGGCGGTACGTTGGTGGGCCGAACGCGTTCGCGGACGGGAGCGCGCTGGAGTCCGAGGAGGAGCCCGATGCGGGCCTGCGGAGCCTCATGAGAGAGGCGCCGGAGCCCCCGGAGGGTACGGTCGATTTCGACGACGCGAGTTGGCTCCTGCAGGAGAGCGCGTCGTGGGAGAGCGGACATGATGGGAGCGGCATCGAGGTGCTTGCTGCGGAGTGGATGCCTGTTCGTAAACTTTCTCCTTTTTTTCATCATTGACTTGCAGGATTTTCTGAATCTGATCTCTACTTTTTTGGTTTTGTTTCGTTCAGCGTGGCTCATCACACAAGCTCGGTGTGCGAAATCGTTCTCAGCGTCTGCGGGAGTACGCAGAGCGACGGCGCGTGATTATGAAGGCTCCTGGGCCCTCGTCTTCTGTGCTGGGGAAGCGCCCGGCGCGGCAGCTCGACCTCTCGTCGACTTCTCTCGCGCTGTCGGCTGAGGAGCGCGAGCTGTCCCTCGCTAAAACGGTCGTGTTCGGAAGGTGGTTAGGCGCGGAGTCTGTCGGGTACGCCTCTGTTCTTGTCTGAGAAGCTTAACATATAATCCGGTATCTCATAAACATAATGCACAAGCAGGTTCAAGTTCGACGCATGCACCGTCAAGTCTGTCTTGTTCCCCCCGTTGACCGCGTCTTCGTCGTCGACCTCGCCAGATCTCCCGCGCCGGCGGAAACGCCGGAAACTCGATGGCGCCAGCTGCAGTTTAAACGGGAACGGACACGTGGGCGGGCTCGCCGGCGAGGCGGACGCCGATGGCGACGGCGCGTCGGCGGATGGCGAGCAGCACGCGGGAGTGCGGGCCCCGTCTGGTCCTAGCAATGGCATCGTACTGGAGAACGACGAAGAGCGCTTCTTGCTCGCGCTGAGCGCGTCGCATGAGCGGACGGAGGAGAACAAGGAGAACCACGAACATTTTGCCAGCGTCGACGGGGCTGCAGACGGTGGCGGGAAGAAGAAGGGGAGGCGATATAACCTGTTCGTGCTGCCTGCGCCGGATGCTTCCGTGCCGACGGTCCCAGACCCTATGAATGCAAAGAGCGTCCCGCACTCCAACGGCTACGGTTCGCCGAAGAAAGGGGCGGAGCCCGTGGGTGCTGTGCAGACGAACGGAAATTCGAACGGCAGTACGAACGGCGCTCCTCATGAGCCCGCGTCTTCTCGGGAAGCCGACGCCGGCAAAGACGAAGAAGCGGACAGGGCGGACGCTATCGCCAGCAAGAAGGCCGCGCTCGGCCTTCCCGCCGGAGTGCCCACGGACAGCAACGGCGACGCCACCATGGTCATGGCCACACCTAGATCACCAGTATCGCCACCCGACGCTGATCCCGGTGCGAAGGCAATACCAACGTCAGATGTACCGCCTCTTCCTCCCGTACCCGTCCCCGCGATAGCAGCTACGGAGCCGCCGCCGCTCCTGCACCGCGACGTCGGCGAGGAGTGCGTGCAGTTTTTGGACGGCGGGCTCGTGATCGCGCTCGGGCTGGGTGAGAAGGGGCGCGGCGTCGTGCCCGGAGAGAAGGGGTGGTTCCTGCGCGTGGAGAGGTGGCGCTGGGCCGGGCAGGCGGAGGGGAGGGACGCGCCGTGATGCTGGGCAAGCACGGGGCGGCCTGTCCTCTCGAATTTTATCTCATTGTTTATTTTTACCTGGAAATCGCGCGCTGTGTTGTTTGTTTCTCCTGTGCTTTTTGGATACACTTGTGTTTTCTCCTTCTCTATATTTTTTTTCTTCATTTTTTTTGTGATACACATTTCTGTCGTGCAATCTACGTCTTCGCGGTTCACCAGTTCTGAGCTGCGACCGGCATGTGCGAAATGCAGGGAGCCTGGCTCCTTTACTCACATAAAACGGGACGATGTGTTTGTGGATTGGAATGGACGCGTCCTTTGTGCTTGTTGATACACATTCCTTTTACGGGTATCGATCGAAGTTAAAAGGGAAAGCAGCTTGCAGCTTGCCTCTTCTTTGACCGATCATTATTTGAGAAACTCGCTAAAAGAACTCGACGGCAGTCACCGGTGTCGATTTATATTGTAGTCCTGACGAGCCACTATTGTACATTGTGATAGTATCCTTGAAATTTGAAATTGTCGAGATAGATATATTAGTGAGGCGCCAGTACATGTCCTGCTCAGGCTGAATACCGTGCCAGGTGGACGCAGAGACATGGCTACAAGCCGATATATTGGGAGCTTCCTGTTTCTGAAGCTGATCCGTTATGAACACTGGCGTCGGAGATTGCAGGAGTTGTCCTTGTCTTTCTACCAAGTCAATCTAGAAAGGCATGAAACCAATCTATCAAATTTGAAAACGAAGAATCAGTGTCGACGGATCTGCCCACCTTGCTGGGGCATATTCGGTACCTGCGCAGACGCCATCCCATCCCCTGTCGTCTGGTTTCCGAGCCCCCCGTTGTTGTTCATCTGCGTCACCTGGCTAGAGTTCGGCTGCGTCTCCTGTTGACCCGCCTGTTGCTGCTGCGATGTATCGGGGGAACCTAGCGCGTTACTGCACGCGACATGTTAAGTTTCATGCGCGCGTCTCGCGTGAACTCGTGAACATGCCTTTGCCTTTGCATATGATCATCGTTCGTCGTAGGCGCAGCTGGTGCCTGAGATACCTGCGCTGCTTGATGCCTTCCAGCGAAATACGCCGCTGCGATTCGGTTGTACACAAGCTCCTTCTGCTGAATGAGAACGAACCCATTCCTGACAAGGGCAGCCGCCTCAGGCGGCAAGTCCTTCGGCATCTGCGAAAGATAGATTTTCTCCGCGGCGATGTCGTCTTTCAGCTGTAAAGCCTTCCCTCGAATCTCGTCTAGCGAAAGATTTCGGCTATCACTCGTTAGCACGAAATCCTGGAGAGCTTTCTCTCGAATCTGTTGGTTCGTGCAGCCAGTAGAAGTGGGCATCTTCTGTCGATTAGGGGAGCTGAAAGTTGAGCATGCAAAAACATAAAGGAAGAGGAGATCCCCTTTGAGACACAGCCACATCAAAATTACGCTTGATCAGGATTAATCAGTGCTGAGTTTATCTTGTGCTACCAGGACCGATTTCATCCGGTTTTATTCATATTTTAAGTAAGTGGCATTACATTGGCTTATATGCGCGAAGTACTTTAATTATAGCACACAGCACAAGCCATTTAAAGGCCTAAAAGTTTCAAAAGAAAAAAACTCTTGAGGTCAAGCCCCCATCGTGAAGAATATTGGAGACGTGTCAATTTTAATGGAAATATGATTACAATCCTTCCTCGATACCTCGTTCTCGACAGAAATCTTCAAAAAAGGGTTAAAACCTCCCCTTCTTTGCCTTCGCAGAGCAGTTAATTCTAAGCCGCTTCGGGAGACCAAGCTCCGACGGCTTTCATGGGGCCAGCAAAAACAAACTTCTATGAAAGTTTCAAAATAATCAAAGGTTTTGTTTTGAGGGTACGATGAGACGGGTTTGATAGTCAAGCGCGCCACCCACTCAAATCGTGTATGTACTAAAAACAGTCCTCGCAACCTTATACTTCGAGAATTCATAATCTGTTATACAGTATTTCCATTGAAAAGTACTACTCTACAATGAACTGATCTATGTGCCTACCGAAAAATAGGATTCAGGCAAATGTATAATCTTAATCAAAATACTGGATGACAATGGACGCTGCGTCTATTGTGGGGAAGTAGAGTGCGCCGCTGTAGAATTCCATGCCCAGGGTCACCCCGCGCGGCACGTCGAGCATGCGGAATACGATTTCTTTATCGCAGATGGTAGCAAGCGTCCATACGTCCTTTCTGTCAAGGGATTCGTCGCAGAACACGATCACTGTCGAGCCAGCCTGAGAGAACGGGACCATGCTGTACGTGCTAGGCTGCTGTTCCAAAGGTGAAGACTCTAGATACCCGAGGTGTGTGATGCGTGGAAGGTCGTTATTTGGAAGGAAAGTATCAGATTCGGGGACACCGGCTGTCTCCAAGAGGAAAGAGTCTATTAAAGGGAAGTCACAAGAGGTTTCTTCGCTCAATACGTCTTTCAACACGTTGATAACAATGCCTTTTCGTTTTCTTTCCGCCTCGGTCTTCCAGTGGAAGGTGCAGACGGACAACTTTGCTCCCAAGCAGATTAAATGCGGGGGAAGCTGGATGAGGCAGCTAGCATAAGGGACGTCGTCGAGTGTCAGAACAGGTGTCGTGCGCCGTGTGGCGGTACTAAGCAGAATGTCGTGTATAGACGAAAGTGACATGGCAACGATGATTGCCTCGTTTTCGGAGACGTCATTGTCGAGCACGCAAATGAGATAGTCGTCTACCAAATCTATGTTGCTGAGAGCATCCTGCACAGAAAAGTATCAGTCTATTTCATCTCATGTGCTTTCATGATAAAATATTGACACACACACAAAGGATTACGATTGAGCGCTCTTCCTTCCAAAATGTCAGGACAAGATAACCTTCCGTGTAGGTTGCCGATACGTCGCCACTTAACTTTAAATATATCAACGCTCCGTTCGCTTCATCAAGGTGTTCTGGCTTGCATTCGTAAAGTTTTCTAGGTGCCTTCCTTGGGGGAGAAAATTGTAATATTTCAAGAGTTCTGAATAGTAAAATATCAGTATGACACAGAGATTTATATATTCCGCAGATGTTGCTTTTCTTACCTTTCGCTGGTCCTGTTGTCAGTAGATTCGCTCACCACGAGCACATGCACGTTGCCGTCTGCCTGCATGTCATAGCTGAATTCGCACACTTTCGGCATTTGCATGTCAAGCACATCGGAGGAAGCGCGCTGTGGGTATACCCAAACACGCTCGCCTCCCTGCACGTCCCAGCACTGCAAGTACCCCGAAGACCAGAGGACCAGGAGGAGTGCACCCCCAGGGAGCAGAGCCACATCGCCCCTGCCAAAGCCATATGGTCCGCCACATGGATCGTCCGAGTCCTCGGGCCTTATAGGAACTGTGATCTTACGCGTGGGTCGCAGCAGAGTGGGGGCGGTGCAGTTGAAACGACGCCGGTGTGCGCGCTCGACGAGGATGCGCAGATCGGAAAAGTCGAGCTCGTTGAGGCGGACATGCCGGGGTAAGTTGGGTGCACGGTCTTGGTCCAGCGCATGGAGGCGTTCTAGCCAGAAGGTTTTGTTGGAAATGACCCCTCGGAGAAACTTGCATGTCTGAAGTAAATGGTTTGATTCAATCTAGGGCTCCGCACCGTAACCGTAATTACGGTTTACGGCCGTACCGTATACGGGTCCGTACCCGTATCGTAAGCTCCTCAGAGTTTGAAAGTACGGCGCCGTAGTGTACGACCCGTATCCGTAATATACCCGTATGTTACGGCCGTATACGGACGTAAATACGGCTTACGGTACTTACATGCTATATATATAGTATTGTGCAGGTTTACATGGTTTAAAATTGCCATTTGTAGTAAAATCAAACGTAATTTTCCTACTTAGTTTTTTTCTGGTCTGATGCGCGTCGCGTCGTTGTGTTCGGGTTGGCAACACACAGCACAAATTCTGTCCCTGCAACACATATCTTACTAAATCTCATGCAAAGACCCTTTGAAGTCATGACAAATGAGTTCTGAAATTGTTGGAATTGGACTTGCACAGATACAACAATGGATGTGTTCGGCTGGTACGGATGTCAATGACAGCAAAAAGGCCTTCCAGACTATCAAAGCACACAAAATAGATTTTAGACTATATTCATACAATCCTCAGCCGTAATATCGTATGACACCGTATACGGCCGTAAGATCTCTGTACCGTACCGTAAAGCGCCCCAGTACCCATTAATACGGGCTGTATTCATACGGCCTGTAACCGTATACAGAGGCAGTGTTTACGGTCGTAACCGTATACGGTACGGTGCGGAGCCCTAATTCAATCGGGTGAAAAAGCTTGTTGGGGACACGCACAGTCTCGAGATACAGGGCTTCCTTTAAGTCTGAAAACTGCGCGATTTTGAACCAGATTTCATTCGGGACCCTGGAGCTGTCGAAAGGCATTGCTGAACAGTCCAATGGCCAATGACCACGGCGGGGCTCGCATTTTTGTATACCTCATGCACTTTGCGCCAGGCTCGTAACCAGCTACCATAGTGGTTACATGTCCGTGAAGGATGGCTACGAGCTTAAGTTTGCATAAAGCTGTCGGGACTTGGAAGCATCAGGGCAGCGCCTCGTAACCAGTGTGGCGGCTAGCTTCGATCGCGGCATCCTCAATCGCTGAATGCAAAGCACATGCATTAGGCTAAGAAAGCTGCTTCGATCGGAGAGGTTGAATCTTGAAGTACCGAAGGGAAAAGCGGGCGCACTCGAAACTCGGGCGGGCCGTCCCCTGCCTCGAACACGCACATTTTTCGACCACACTTCGGACTAATTCTTTTACTCTTCTGAATCCACACTCGAGACCGAGATGGTCAATCTTGATCTGTGATTATGAAGAGCGTCCCACAAGCCAACGGCTACGAAGCAGCGCAGAGGGTGGCGGAACCCGAGAATTTGAACGGCTATCTTTGTTTATTCTGGTTTGGAAATCGCTTACTGTATGTTTTCTCTAAACTCTTTTTTTCTTCTTTCATAATTCTCTGATACAAACTGCTGTCATGCAATCCATGTGTTCTCGGTCCACACTTCTGAGGTGATATCGGCTGATGCAGGGAGTGCGATCCTGTAGTATTTTAGACGACCAGCCACGTTCTCCTCGCCACTAGCCGGACATTCGTATGTCAGAAACACTGAATATTAGGCTGCAATGTGAACTTAACTTTGTCTGCCTAAACTCACAATCTCTGGAAACATCTGTGGAACACAGCCTGGAGTCAACCGTCTAGTAATGCCTACGAAATACGCGAGATCGAACCGATGCTATCCCCCGACAAACGCCTTATGGTAAGAGGCTGAAAAGAGCTCTATGTAAATGAAGGTATCGACGTCTAGATATTCTCGTTCGTAGCGAATACGTTCGGAAGCTGTGAGGATTTGTGTGGTAACCCTACCAGAAGTTAATCGTGCTTTTGGAGCGAAGTGGATGACAACGCCGTCGGCGATGCTGGACTAGCTATCGATGACATGGACGGCACGGACAACGTGAATATGGAAAATGCAGAACGTGAGTCGTCCTTTATAAATATCGACGGTTTGGGGCGGGCTACAGACGTCCGACAAGTTCTGCCATCGTTTCTCAAAGTAATTTTATTGCATGACGTTGGAATGACCGGTCACTCAGGTACGGTATATAGCGGGCTTATTATGGAGACTGGCTCGCAGAAATATGTTCAGGGAAGAGCCTCTCCTTGCGTTTCGTGCTCTTTCGTGCTCGCTCTGCGCTAACTCGCGTCTCTTTCAACGCAAACGCTCATCGCCTTATATCTTCTTCGCAGACGGTACCTTCGCGGTCAATGCAACAGCAGTCTCATCATGGGACATTCGGCGGGGCGTTGGTGTCAAGTCGACTCCGACGATAAGCTCCAGGACGCCCCGGAATTTATGGAAAGATCTGGACGTTCTTTCCTCTAAGCAGCTTCCCCTCTGAAGGAGTGAACGGAATGACTTAGCAAAATCAGACTGTATGTATGCTATATAATGAAGCCATGGACACTCATCAAAGCTATTGCTGGGTAAGGAAGTGTTTTAGTGCAATTCTTGTATTTCTCCGAACTGATGTGTGAACCGGCTCTGGTACTCAATCTCGTTGCCAAGAAATAAAAAAGTGAGTGGACCATGGCAGATACAACGAGCCAGTTCTATGCAGCAGAAAGGTAACGAAAGCATGCATAAAATCAACAAAAGTAGTGAAGTTCAATTAATCGAGGTGTTCAAAATGTTTAAAAAAAATCAGGACACGAAACGAGACACGGGGCGACTCTCAACATGCAACTCGTAAAATCTTGGAACAAAAAAATGAGACAGACAAGGAGAGACCAACGTGTATACAGACTTTGTGGACCATGTCTTTGCGTTACCTGTGTCGAAGAAGTGAAACTCGAGCGTCCAAGCAGGTCTGTACTTGGTCGTTCCTTACGAAGGAAGTTTTGGAGGGGGGGAGAAGTAAAGAAGAAACCACAGTCCCTTCCTGATTTTGTTTTAAATTTTATCAGTCGAAAGGAAGTAAACTGCCATTTAACACGGGGACATGACTTCGATTACCGCAAGGCCCTCCTACCACCACTCATTGCTGAAATCGGTGGGGTCATCGTCGGGGTCATAGTAGTCGCTGCTGTTTCCAGGTTCAGGCTCAAAGCTATAGTCATCCTCGGAGCCGTAAAATTCGTCTCCAAAATAGTCATCGTCCCCAGGTTCGTCTTCGTAGTCCCCGTCATCACTGCCCATAAATCCTTCGATAAATTGGAGAACTAGACCTTCATCCCGACACCGAGCTATCCTTGCGTCCATGGAAAGAGCTGAACCTTCCGCTAGATCACAATGACAGAAGGACACCTGACGCAGGTATCTTGAACCCTTTGGCGGATCCCAGCGCGAGAGGATCATACGCGCTAACTCCTCCGCACACATGGGCAACACATAGCAATCATCAAATCTGATGGTTTCGAGATTTGGACACAGAAACTGTGCCCCCACCTTTAAAGTGAGGAGTGCAATAAGGTCGCGCAGCTGCTCCTCGTCATTAGGCAATCGGGTCAATATGAGCGCTTTCAGAGTCGCCGACAGACCCAAGCATTGTGCGACCTCCCCGATACCACACTCCAATTTAAGCTCCTCGACGTCTGCGTGAGATTGCGACAGCAGGGCACGAACCCCAAGCGCATCCTGAGTTCTTCCAGGATTGCATGACCCAACAGTCAGTTCTTGTAAGCCTGGGAGATGCAGCAAGCGAAGAATGTGACGGGAAACTGATGGATACGATTTGAGCTCGAATGTCGTAAGACTGGGAATACTGATTGTTTCCGTATTTTGTCCTTCGGTAAGAACCGTGCCTTCATCGGAGATATGCGCGCTAAAATGGATTAATGCGGGAGAGGCTTGCAGGAGTGTCAAGCAATCTTGTGTAGAGGGCTGAGAGGGATGCTTGGAGTATAATGTGACAGATGTCAAGCTCGCTAAAACAGGCGCATCGACCTGAAGGGAGAAACCACTACGGCAGTCGAGTGTAAGAGTCTTCAAAAGAGGAGCATCTGATAAGCGCACATGCACTTCTTCAAGCTCAAAACTTAGGAAAAGCGTGTCGAGGAAAGGCGTATCTTTAAGGACCAGAGAGTTTGTTATATATGTATACTGATTGTAAGGCCAGCCGACGGATGAAATATCTACATGTTTGCAATGGTGCTGATGCTCGCTGATCGTTGACAAGAGTCTGTTCAAATCCATGTTTTTGAAGAAGGGAGGACCGAGCTTCAAGCTTAAAGGTGCCTCGCCCGATCTGCGCAGATATGTGAGAAACATTTCCCATGGGAAACAAACGCCACCGTGTGTCGATGTTGTTCCAATCCACTTGATCGTCGACCAAAGGGTGGTATGTGAGAGGGCAGTATTCCGCCAAAAGCGGCAAACGGCAGCAACGTTACAAGGTGTAATTTTGTTCCAATCATTGAGGTCCAATCTTTCCTCGTATGTCGGGAGAGCCCAGGTAAATATCTCGGCGAGAATGTCCGCGACACCGATAGGAGAATTAAGGGCGGTTGGAGGTGAGCGAGGGGGATTGACTCCGTCGGAATGTGGCTGAATCAGTACGAGAGGTGACTCTTTACACGACCCTGTCAGATCCCCATCGGATCGGAAGGAATGAAACATTTGTGCTGCGTCGCTGCCTGAAAACCTCTGACGCGAATTCAATACAATGATACCACGAGAGCCTTGGTGACGCGCGAACTCGAGCTCGAATGCGTTAATATGAGACCGCGTGTTGTATAGAATGGTAGAACCGGTATTCAAACCTTATGAGTGATGAAGGTATATCAAATCACTGTGGTGTGAAAGACCAGCCAGGCTTAGTCGATCGTACGATTGAATCTCGCAGGAGTGTTTCCTAGAGGGCCATTAAGCATACCAAAACTCATGCAAAACTACATACTTACCGGTGGTGGTAGTGTGTAGTAGAGGGAGGTATCGCGCGTAGTTGATGAGAATGACATTTGGTAAGATAAGAGATCGTTCTCACGCACACTTCCCAAAATTCTGAAGCACTCGAGCGTGGAGCAAAGTCAAGCAATGATACATGTACTGTGTATAACTATACATGCGAGATAGAACGTGCGATAAGTAGACGACAGAGTTTGGGATTACAATGAGTAGGGACAGATACGAGACATAGACTGACAACAGACAACTTAAGGCAGGGTCCGGAACGTAATAAGATCAGTGAAGAAAAAAAAAAGTAAGTACATTTTTACAACGAAAAAGAACAGGTGCAAGAGATTACATACCTATACAACACGACTATACAACACGATAGAAAGTTACGAGTGGACCGCGGCAGATACAACGAGCCAGTTTAAAGCAGCAGAAAAGTAATGAAAGCATACAGAAAAACAGCAAAAACATTGTAGTTCAATAGACCGAGGCGTTCAAAATGCAAAAAAGGGACACGGACCGAGCTAGAGGCGACTCTCATGCAACTCGTAAAACCTTTGGTACAGAAAACTGAGACAGACAGGGAGGGACCAACGTGTATACAGATTTTGTGAACCATGATCGAAGAAGTGAAACTCGAGCGTCCAAGCGGGTTTGTACTCGGTCATTCCTTACGAAGGAAATTTTGGAGAGGGGGAGAAGTAAAGAAGAAGAAACCACACCACGTCCTGATTTCTTTGAAATCAATTGAAAGGAAGTAGGTTGCCATCTAACATGAGGACATGACTTTAATTAGCGCAAGGCAATCCTACCACCGGCGCACACTGTTGAAATGGTCATCTTCGGAGTCATAATAAACGCTATAGTTTTCATCGGAGTCGTAAGATCGCCCTCCGTGATAGTCATCGTAGTCAATGTAGTCATGATCGTAGTCATGATCGTCGTCATCGTCTGCAGACTCTTCGATAAATCGGAGAACTAGACCTTCGTCCCGACACCGGTCTAACCTTGCGTCCTTGGAGAGAGCTAAATAGTCCGCTAGTTCACAATGAAAGAAAGACACCTGACGTAGGTACCTTGAACCCTTTGGCGGATCCCAGCGCGAGAGGATCATACGCACTAACTCCTCCACACACATGGACGACGCATAGCAATCGTCAAATTTGATGGTTTCGAGATTTGGACACAGAAACTGTACCCCCGCCCTTAAAGTGAGGAGTGCGATAAGATCGCGCAGCTGCTGCTCCACATTAATATTACATCGGGTCAATATGAGTGCTTTCAGAGTCGCCAACAGACCCAAGCATTGTGCGATCTCCCCGGTACCACACTCCAAATTCAGCTCCTCGACGTCTGCGTGAGATTCTGACAGCAGGGTATGAACCCCGAATGCATCTTGAGTTGTATCAGGACTGCATGACCCAACAGTCAAATTTCGTAAGCCTGGGAGATGCAGCAAGCGAAGAATGTCCCTAGATGACAATGGATACGTATTGAGCTCGAATGTCGTAAGACTGGGAATACTGATTGTTTTCGTATTTTGTCTTTCGGTAGAAACCGCGCCTCCAGCGGAGATATGCGCGCTAAAATATATTAACGCGGGTGAAGCTTGCAGGAGTGCCAAGCAATCTTGTGTAGAGGGCTGACAGGGAATTTTTGAGCATAATGTGACAGATGTCAAACTCGCTAAAACAGGCGCATCGACCTGAAGGGAGAAACCACTACGGCAATCGAGTGTGAGAATCTTCAGGAGAGGAACATCCGATAAGCGCACATGCACTTCTTCAACCTCAAAACTCAAGGAAAGTGTGTCGAGAAAAGGTGTATCTTTGAGGACCAGAGAGTTTGTCATATGTGTGTACTGATTGTAAGGCCTGCCAACGGATGTGATGTCTACGTGTTTGCAATGGTGTTGGTGGTCGCTGATCGTTGACAAGAGTCTGTTCAAATCCATGTTTTTGAAGAAGGGAGGACCGAACTTCAAGCTTAAAGGTGCTTCGCCCGATCTGCGCAGATATGTCAGAAACATTCTCCATGGAAAACAAATGTCATCGAATGTCGATGTTGATCCAATCCACCTGATCGTCGACCAAAGTGTGGTATGTGAAAGGGCAGTATTCCGCCAAAAGCGACAAACGGCAGCAACGTTACAAGGTGTAGTTTTGTTCCAGTCATCGAAAACCAATACTTCCTCGTATGTTGGGAGAGCCCAGGTGAATATCTCGACGAGAATGTCTGGGACACCAATAGGAGAATTAAGGGCAGTTGGCGGTGAGCGAGGGGGATTGTCTCCGTCGGGATGTGGCTGAATCAGCAAGAGAGGTGACTCTTTATACGATCCTGTCAGATCCCCGTCGGATCTGAAGGAAGGTGACATTTGCGCTGCGTCGCTACCTGAAAACGTTCCTCCAAAACCTGCTATTGATGACGCGAATTGAATACAATGATGCCACGAGAGTCTTGGTGACGCGCGAACTTGAGCTCGAATGCGTTGAGATAGATCGAGATTATTGTATAAAACAGGACTGATCTGTGGAATCGGTATTCAGGACTTATGAATGATGTAGCTCACAGATACGTATATCAAATCGCTGACCTGTATGTGGGTATAGGGAAATTGTGAAAGACCAGCTAGACTTTACTAGTCAACCGTGCGGTTGAAACTCGCGGGAGTGTTTCCTAGAGGACCATTAAAGGTTGCCAAATCTCATACAAAACTACACACTTACCGGTGATGGTATGCAGTAGAGGGAACTATCGCGCGTAGTCGATGAGAACGACATCTAGGAAGATAAGAGATCGTTCGCACGCACACTCACTTCGCAAAATCAATAAATTAAATCAAAGCACTCGAATGTGGAATTTGCTTCGTCACGAGGTTAAGCAATGTCAAACAATGATGCATGTACTATGTATAACTGTGCATGCGAGATAAAACATGCAATAAGTAGACGACAGCATTCGGGATCACAATGAGGAGGGACAGATACGAGACATAGACTGACAGCTTGAAGGACGTTTTGTATTACACGGAAGAAGGACGTAAAATAGCAGATCTGAATAATGATAGCAAACATGGCTAGACACCGAGGTGAAACAAGGACTCACTTTGCTTAATTGATTTTAAATAGATGGTCGGACTCGTCGCAGCTAGTCTCATCCTCATTCACAGGAAACGCATCCGAGGAACTGAGAAGTGCTTGATACGCATACTTGTACTTATTAGTGTTATAAAGCCTCAAGATTTGTGTGTCGGTCGTGAGCCGTCGATGAAGCGTTCGGCCGGAGAAGTGTGATTTGGACGGTCCAAAAGGAAGTCTTGACGCCGACCAGCGTACAACTCATTCCTCCTTTTTAGAGGCACAGATAGTAACTTACAAGGGAAAGACTTTTCATGCGATCTTTTGCAAGGCGAGAGGCAAAGGAAAGCGGTGTTACGGAAAGCATGCGGATACATGGGCCATATGGCATAATGCAGGATGACCATAACATAAGGAGAAAGCGAGAGAATTATTTCTGCGGACAGCTTTATGAGATCGTCGCAAATTATTGAACCACGAGGTACTCACAAGGATAATGCCGTCGAAGCGCTGCTTGAACCAGGACATAGTGTCCTCCTTCTTCACACGATGCTGGAATCCAATGCGGCGCCTTCTTCGCCTTCCGCTTTGCGACGCGGCCGCCAGGACGACCCATCACGACGTAGAAGTCCATGCCGAAGATACCGATGTTCGGGTCGTAGCGTGCGCCGAGGTCGATGTGCTCGTCAATGCCAAAGCCAAAGTTGCCCGTCTCCGAGAAGTTCTTGCGGCGAAGCTCGTACTCCTTGACCTTGAGGCCACGCTCGAGAATCTCCTCGGCCTTGGGCCCACGGATGGTAACGTGCACGGCGATCTTCTCGTTACGCCTGATACCGAAGGTGCGCACGGTGTAGCGCGCTTTTGAGGTGACCGGCGTCTGGCCAGTAAGTTGCTCCAGGACCT
>JAJOHG010000423.1:0-20861 GCA_021029095.1 Phellopilus nigrolimitatus | reverse complement strand
GAAGTACCAAAGAGCACCCTCGATGCAGTCCAGCCGACGAAGATCTTGAAATAAAATGAGATGAGACGATACTCGTATTTTTAATATATATGATATTATACTTACAAAAACATAGTTGTACTGGATGTTATTCAATGCAATAGGACCCGCAAACATGTTGATGAACCCGAAAAGATTCACAACAACGCCATACATGGCCATGCCTCAAAATGACAAAGGTCAGCATTTCAGCCAAAAGTGTGTATATTTAAACTCTCACCCTTAGCTCTCCCATTTGTCGACAAGCACTCAACTGGATAGATCGCCTGGAGCGGAGTGTAGGCAAAAGAATATACAATATTGAAGAAAAAATAAGCGGCGACGGCGCCTTGCCCGACTTTGAGGTCTTTTGCATCCTCAGGCAGATGAGCCCATTTTGCAGAAAGTCCGCCGTTAATGGCGAGAAAGAAGGCGGACGCGAGTGTACCTGAGACGAGTACCTTGCGCCGAGGCACGCGGTCCGAGAGGACGACACCGCAGAGCGCACCAATACAAGAAACGATTGACGAGCAGAGATTGAGCACGAATTGTGCATAATTAGAGTATCCAACCGCTGAATAAATTTGAGTGTTGAAGTAACCCAGTCCGTTCCCAGAAAACTGCCCAAATATTGCCTGCGGTTTTATTTTTATTGAACTTAGTTGTATCAAAACGACAACAAGAACGCATACTCACCATGAAAACAACCATCAAGAAGCGCCAACGAGCGCTTTTGGACCTGAAAAGTTCGGAGTAGTCGTACCAACGCTTGTCTGCACCGTCTGTGGTGATGGATTCCTTGAATTCATGCCATTCAAGCTCGACGACAGGATGACGCGGGTCGCCACCGCCGTGGAAGCGGTTGAGGAATGCACGGGCCTCTTCATCACGGCTGTTAGCGAGAAGCCACCGCGGGGACTCGGGAAGAAACCAGACGATAAATATCACGAAAAAGGCTGAAGCACACTGGAAGATCAGGGGAAGGCGCCAGGAAAGATCAGAATTAATCTTCTGGGTGCCAAGAGTGATAGCCGCAGCTGGGATAGAGCCTCCAAACCAGCTTTTGATGAAGACAAGTAGCTATTCGATTTGTATTGGATTTCTTGGATCTATAATGCATATGACTTACCCGCAATTGTACAATCCGGTCATACGACCACGCCATTGAGGAGGGGAGATCTCTACAATGTACGCAGGAGCAGCGCATGTCAGGATGCTAACACCAAAGCCTAGGATAAATCGACCGGCAATCAATTGGCCTTTGTCGTTGGCTGACGCAATTACAGCGGAGCCTAGCAGAGAAGTAAATACGGATCCAGTAATGTTAAAAATGGCTTACCTATGCATATGACTATGGAGCCGATGAACATGCCCCCACGCCGTCCAAATCTATCCGTTATAGGTCCAGCAATCCATGGACTTGCAAGACCGCCAATAGTATCTAGTATCCTCGTTCGCCTTGGTACACATGCAAAAACACAAGTTTCAATCACTTACAGACAGAGAAAATTATACCGGTAGTGGAGCCCACAATCCCGGCATTGAAGCGATTTTGATAGAATGGCATCTGAAGAAATCGCTTTAGTGTCACGCGCCTTAAATATGAATGCAGGCAGATCCTCACAATATTTATTGTCGTCATCAAAGAACCGTCATATCCATTTGCGCAAGAGCAAAGGCTAAGACCATCATGTAGGGAAAGAAAGGAAGAGGTGAAGGGTTATAAGACGACTAACAAGCTAGTCTGCATTTACGGTGTGAAAAACAGTTCCCTTCAGATATCAAAGGAAAAAGAAAGGACTGACGAAACAGCACAGATAAAGGATGAACGAGTCCTTGGACCAAAGGTTAAGCCCATGCTCCTTCGCGGCAGTCAGAGTGACTATAGATAGTGCATGCTTGAGTCGGTAAACAGCTCTGCAATTTCAAATCAGCGCACCGGACTCGACTACGACAACTTTGCAGCTGTCTGCCTTGTGTAACTCCTGGAGAAGAAAATAAACCGGATTAAGAAGCCATGAGAAGTAAACGGGGCGTAACAAACTTCGAGGTGGTCTTTCTCGTCGAGACTGTTTGATTTTGAGTGCAAAGATTTAGAGCGGGACATAGCTGAGGGAGATGGGTAAGGAAGGCTTGCCGTTATCAAGGCGCTTGCATTTATACTTTGAGAGTTTGTTGAACTGAGCAATTCAGTGGAGTATATGCGGCGAATGCGTCAATAACTTCTGGGTCGATGAAGGCCACCATACCGCCGTTGGTCAAATGAGACTTGTATTTTCTGACAAAAGAAGAGAAAGGGGAAGGGCACACCATTCGTCTGCGCATTGAGCTTGATACGCAGATCACGCGCCGGATTGATAACCTGCCGTCAAAGACGGCGATCAAGTTTAGTATGTACCATTGCAATCCACTCGAAAAGCAAAGCCCAGAAGCCGAGACTACTCTCTCGGATGCGAAAAGCTGTACAGTGACGTGCTGGACGAGAGATGTGGCTGTTAGCCTAATACAAGGCGAACAAGCTTAAATCAAGCCACATTTTTGCGTGCCTGATGGATCTCGGCGCTCGGACGGAAGATCTTCGTTTGGACCTCGGAGGCAGACCCCGGACACCCGAGCAGTGAGTGCCCGTCGTTCGCACGACCGTGAGCATAAGCGACGCAACTTGCGTGAGCTTGCTTCAGACTCCGGAATACGAATGCTACGCACTCTGCTGCTCGGAATGTGGCCGGGGGCAGCCTGCTACTGACAGTCCGATGAGAACAAGTGCTATCTCAGGCTCAAGCCTTTACTTCGAGGCCGAACTCGGGAGTCCATGATTTAGAAGAATAAATACCGTGTCCGCGAGTTTATCTCGCTTTCGCACCAACATGTCCTCGTCCATCGCCACACTCTCCAAGCAATGGTCTTTCACCCAAGTCGGTGGAGGACGCGGCACAAAGCAAAACGAATGGCTCGAGTGCAAACACTTCCCGACGTCTGTCCACGTCGAACTTCGTGACAAAGCTTTAATCCCGGATCCGGTCAGTCTTAGACATCGTATCGATCTACATACTCCTCATACTACGGTTGCGATAGTTTATTGGCATGAATGAATGGGATGTTCAATGTGAGCGATCAAAGACCGGCCATCTTAGTATGCACATGTTTAAGTGTCCTGGGCCATCACAGGGATCGGCGAATCTGACTGGAATTTCAAGTCTACCTTCAATGTGGATGACGAGACATTATCCGCATCGAATGTTGACTTGGTTTTCGACGGCCTTGATACACACTGCACTGTGAAACTCGTGAGCATCTTGCTCGTTCGGAACGCATCCACGCGCTAAATAGTACATTCTCATCATTCTCATCCAGAACGGAAAGCAATTAGAGAAGTACGTCGTATTCAGGAGAACATTTCGACGGTCACCAGACTCTTATTGAATTGCGAATAGCACGAACAACCAGTTCATTACTTATCGCGTCCCGGCGAAGGATACCCTCAAGACTGGAACGAACGAACTCGTTTTAAACTTTTCGTCCACATTCATCAAGGCAAGCTTCTTTGTTATAAGTTCGACAGGATAAGATCACGAGATAGCGGGACTGAAGGAGTTGCTGATTGTTTCAGGGCCGAGAACTTGAGAAGCAGAATGGACGCTTCAGCCTCTGGAACGGTGATTCTTCAAGATTACATGTCCGCAAGGCTCAGTACAAGTAACTGCTTTCCTCTTTCTTCCACAAGAATGAAATTGATCGTGACGTACTCGTTCCGCTTGATGACAGCTATGGCTGGGATTGGGGTACGTCTCTCAACAACTCCGCAGCAATGCCCTTACCTGACTATAGCTGCTCACCCTCTATCGCCGTTCAATTTTACCTAATGTAGGCCCGCTACTCATGACCGTCGGTCCCTGGCGGCCCGTCTCGCTGCATGCGTATTCGACACACCTCACGGACTTGCGCGTTGCCATTGACGTGAGAGAGGACCTCAGCCTGCGCGCCGATGTCTCCTTTGATATAAAGGGCACGACAGGCGGGCGGAAGGCGAGCTACGAGCTCCTAGGCTCGGACGGAAATGCAGTGCTCAGTGACAATATCGCATTGAATAGCGGCAAAGGCAAGACTTTCTTCGAAGGAGCACCTGGAATTTTCAAACTATGGTATCCTGTCGGGTACGGCGAGTCCGACATGTATACCATCAAGGTCACTATTTCTGATGAGGTTCGTGGATTGGTTGAACTTGACATCTTGACATCTTTTTTGTTCACGCGATTTCAAATGTTAAATAGCAAGGCAACGTCGTCGACGTATGTGAGAAACGCGTGGGCTTCCGTCGCGTCAAAGTCGTTCAAGACGAACTTGAAGGGCAACCAGGCCATTCATTCGTGTTTGAAGTTAACAACATTCGTATCTTCTGCGGAGGTGCGTCATAATCCATATGCCTTTATCTTTAGCTAGATTCGTTTGATAACAGGATCGAACTGGATTCCGGCCGACAGTTTCCTGACTACGTAAATCACTGCAATTATTTTTCTTCCTTCCTTCATGATCCAACCTTTCTATTTTATTTGCGCAGGATGACTCCAGAGAGATATCGTGACTGGTTGCAGCTCCTCATTGACGGAAATCAGAACATGGTCCGTGTCTGGGGTGGCGGGATTTATGAGCCTGACTGTTTCTACGACATCTGCGATGGTTAGTTTCCTTGTTTGCTGCATTGCGCTGGATCAGTCATCGATTTTTGATCCTTGTTAGAGTTGGGTATTCTAGTATGGCAGGACTTCATGTTTGGCTGCGGGCAGGTAAATACATGTAGATTCTTCCTATTAACATTAGCTAACAATATTTACTTTTTGTATTGCAGTATCCCGCGAACGACTCTTTGCTAGCCTCGGTACAAATCGAGGCAGAACAAAATGTCAAGCGACTCAGACATCACCCATCGATCGTCATATTTGGTGAGTTCGATAAGACTACTACATCGGATTCTTTTTTTGACCCTATCCGTAGCTGGTAACAATGAGGGTGAGCTCGTTCCACTCGACTTTTTCCTAATATTTTTGTTGACTTGCCCCTTTTAATAGACTATC
Organism: Phellopilus nigrolimitatus; assembly: GCA_021029095.1. Taxonomy (NCBI): domain Eukaryota; kingdom Fungi; phylum Basidiomycota; class Agaricomycetes; order Hymenochaetales; family Hymenochaetaceae; genus Phellopilus; species Phellopilus nigrolimitatus. The sequence goes on along the minus strand of JAJOHG010000423.1, from coordinate 15,771 downwards.
AACTTGCCGAGTCCTTGAATCTCGAGCTCGACTACAATGACGAAGAGTCTGACTTTCTTCAGACCAATTTCCCCGCACGGTACATCTATGAGCGTTTGTTACCTGCAGCGGTCGCAAGCAACTCCGAGGTTCACTATCATCGCTCGTCACCGTACAGTGGTTTCGGGCAGGTCACGACCGACAAGACGAACGGTGACTTACATCAGTGTATGTACACCACTTCGTTTTATTGAACTAAGCAAAACTGATATCGACTTTAGGGAACGTTTGGCATGGATCTCAAGAGCCATGGCACAATTGGGACATCCTCGCTGGACGGTTCGTTTCAGAATTTGGGATGTAGGTTAAATTGTTTCTCTGGTGGCCAACGGCTATATAATCCATATATAGGGAAGGTTATCCGAATATCCGCACTGTCGACTATTGGCTTGGAGGGGATGCGTCAGAGAGGTATCCGCAGTCGAGGTAAGTATCTGAACTTCAATATGCGTATACTTCTTTTAAACACGGCGCTTCAGGACGAATTGTAACCATAACAAGGCGGACGGATTTGAGCGCCGTCTTGAATTATATCTCATGGAGAACTTCAAGCATGCGTTTGACATGGAGAGGTAAAGGCCTCATAACACTTCTCGGATGATCAACGATGTTGACGCATCTTGCACCTTTCGTAGCTACGTTTATTACACTCAGATAATGCAGGCTGAAACCCTCGCATCTGCTTATCGTCTCTGGAGACGCAACTGGAAGGGCAGGGGCAAGGAGTATACCGCCGGCGCTCTCGTGTGGCAGGTAAATTGATGATGAAATACAAGTGGAGGACATATTGACGAAACGCCTAAATTGCCCAGATAAATGACTGCTGGCCGGTGACTTCGTGGGCCATCGTCGACTACTTCCTCCGCCCGAAGCCTGCCTATTTCTCCATTGCGCGCGAGCTGCGACCGTACACCGTCGGCATGACGCGCAAGGACAAGCAAGTCTTTGCGAATGAATACACGGCCGCTAATTTCACAATCGACACAGAGATCGAGATCTGGGGGACGAACAGCCAGCTCGCGGAGAAAAAGGCGATTTTGTCTGTGAAGTGCTTTGATCTAGACTCGGACTGGACGGATACACGGACGCAGGATGTTGTCCTCGCACCGAACTCGAGCACTGAGCTCTGGAAGGGAAACCTGCCGGGCCAGCCGACGCGCACGGAGCTGAGTGACATTCCGAAGACAATCATCGTCTCCGCGAGATTGCTCGACGGAGACACCGTTCTCGCCCGCTATTCAAACTGGTAGGTTTCTCGGGCGACGCCTTCCCGCCGTCTTCAAATTCACAATGATGTCTTAGGCCGGAGCCGTTCAAATACGTGCACTTCCCGTCCGTCGAGGAGGCGGGTCTGCAGATCACGCCGGCGAATGACGGTGAGACACTTGAACTCTCGTGCAAGAAGCCGATAAAAGGCATCGTGCTCGACGTCGACGGCGATGATGTCAAATGGAATGATCAGGCGATCGACCTCGTTCCCGGCGACAACCAAATCATCAAAGGGCTTGGACTCAACGGCAGAACCGTCAAGGCGAGATATCTGGGAGACGGGACTGCCTAAGAACAACGTTGCTCCGCTGTTCGAAGCTCCCCTACTCGTCATTGCAAAGCGGCACGATCTGAAATGATGTAAAGAATTAAGAATATTATGTACATGAAACCATGACATGATAACGGTGTTGCTTGTTTTTGGTAGTTGTTTTTGCACGTCCAGCGATGGAGTACGTAGAAGAGTGAATAGAAGCAGGGCCGACGAGAAGAGGGAAGGAAAAGATCAATACAGAAAAGTTTTCGGGCCCCGTAAAAAAGGAAGGCAGCTCCCGCCTGCGTAGCGCACGACGCAGCGTCACCTATGGTACATTATCATCTAAAAACAAATCAGTGCTTAGTTTTTGTTTCTCATATATGTCTAGGGCAAAGGCTTATAGTCTCTCAACATTTTTTGACCTCTTTTGTGTGAGCGGACGAGAACCACCTTCCTTTTTTAGGGAGCCGAAGACTGACCCACCTGTGGATTAGAAAAGCGTTCGGCCATCTACCGGCATTTCTCTAATTATCTTCATAACTTCGCCTGGGACTCTCTGGGTTCATGGACTCTCTGGGGATGGGCGACTCTGTGGGGTTGCTGCTTAGTAATATTATGGGTAATTTTTGAAAGAGGAAATCCTGTTTTCTTTTAATTACACAGGTGGCGCCAATGAAGCACCATCCGAAAAGGAAAGCAATTCACATCTGCCATCCTGGGCGCTTTTTCTCCTTCGTTCCTTCATATATGCAGCATGTTTGCTTGCTATATGCTCGACACAGCTTTTCTGGGGCTCAAGCATTTTTTGTGGACATATTTAGGGTGTGTAACTGGATTGTGACAGCTAAGTGACAGCCAAATGTGAATCACCTTTCCTTTTGGGGGAAACATCATCATTTTTTGGTGCCACCTGTAAGATAACAATTTAAAAACTTCAAGGTTAAATGGCAGCTTGGAGATCATTTGATTATTGCATGGATGAGGTTTACTTTGAAGCTGTATATTGTAAAGTACATAAGTGCCAGTTTGAAAATTATCTGAGCTGTAGTTGCCGCTTTGAGCCTGTTTTTGCACTGTAGCCGCTTTGAGACTGTATTCTCTGATTTGCAGAGTTGCCGGTTTTGGAGGGAGGAAGGGAATTTGATGGATTTGATGGATGACTAAAATGCACATTTTAGTCAGCGCTGACTAAATATGACTAATTCTGACTAATTCTGACCAATTTCGATCAATCCTGACAAAGAATTGATGCGGCTGTGTCGCAAGTGGCCGTTGCCTCTTTATGTTATGATAACGTAATCAAAGACGCGCTCTGTCATATATGTCACATCACGTTTTCGTGGCTGCACGGCACGTTGACACTCAACCGCTCTGACCTAACCTTGACCTTTCCTATCATCGCACCATGTCCCCCTCTGAAACAAACTCGCCAGACGTGGCTGTAGATCCTCAAACTCCTAAAAGACCACGTCCGCATCCACCGTTTCAGGACTCACCGTTGACGAAAAACGAGAACAGTTCAAAGATCAACCTTCAACCACAAGATGCAGAAAATCGTTATATACGATTTGCAGACGAAATCAGGAACTGGTGTGTCGGGCCTATGCCTGTCTCCGAGTTCTTAGACGCGTTCCTGCCCGATCGGCCTTGGGGCATGCCTTCTTCCAAGAACGCCTTTAAGGATGTGCCGTCTGCAACGACGGTCGAGAAAGAGGTGTATGAACCCTTGGTGAGCTGCCATGTCGTCCATGATATGACCAGAAACTTATTGCATGTACGCCTGATCAGATTGATGCACTCAATTTCGGCAACATGAGAAATTCTCGATGTCCCGGCGTCACGTTTGTGAACACTTCAACTCTCCCTGAGAACCCGGGCAAGCGTGGATCACTGAAACCAGACATATCTGCATACGAAACCTCTTCCCTCAAAGACTTAAGGAGAGACGATGGAAAAATTCCTGCACATTTTGGTTACATGCTGCTTTTTGCAGAAGTCAAGGCAAACTACGATTTTTTCCTGGACCCACCTAAAGGTGCGAATCCCAAAGAACACTCGTTCATATTGGATCATATCAGAGACCAAACCATTCGGGATAGAGCTAAAAGGGCTCTTGGACAAAATGTTGCTTACGCAGTTGACATATGTAAGAGACAACATAGGTCGTTCTGCTTCTCCATCTCGGTGACAGGGTCTCGCATTCGTTTTCTTCGTTGGGATCGCGCAGGCGTAATAGTTTCGCGATCATTCGACTGTTTGAAGGAGCCGGAGCTATTGTCCGAGTTTGTTTGGCGTTTCGGTCGTGCCACGGACGTGCAGCGAGGCTTCGACACGACGGTCTTTCCTACATCAGAAGCTCAAGAAGTGCTGTTCAAGAGTGTTGTCACTGCACATGTCAAGAAGGAACTGGAACTTGACGGTGACAAACTAGAGACAGCTGTTTCGCGACACTACCAGGCGGAGCGGGTGCTACGAGTGAAGGTTTATGCTGATAAACATACTCACCGAGATTTCCTTATTTCTCGACCTATCATCTTGCCTGAATCAATGGCGAGCCGCGGAACTCGTGGGTATTGGGCGGTGGACGCCAAAACAGGGAAGATCGCCTTTCTTAAAGATGTCTGGCGCACGGCTGTCTTTGGAATGAACAGGGAAGGCTCGATTATTCGGTATCTGAAGGGCAAAAAGGTCAGGAATATTCCAGAGGTCCTTTTCCATGGAGATGTACCAGACAGTGATGTGGAGGATGAGGTGACTGCGGATAATGATGTTGAAATGAAGAATATAGTCGAGGAGGACCCAGACAATGCGGATGACAAAAACGATACTCCAGGAACTCCGAATGAAGATGAGGCTAAGGGCGAGTGGGACGGATGGGAAGGCGATGTTTCGCGTGCGACAGGTGGTAAGTGTGCAAATCCGTGGGTCACTTACCGTGCTAATATGGTAACAAAGCTCAACGTACGAGAACCCACGAATACTTAGAAGAGAAATGGGCATGTATTCCTGAAGATCGGGCGATGAAAATCACACCGCACGTTCACTATCGCCTAGCGCTCGAAGAAGTGGGCTACGGACTGGAAGAGCTCAACGGTACTCAGGAGCTTCTTCTCTGTACCCAAGACGCATATGATGGTAGGTGCTCAGCTTCGTCTCATTCTCACTGGATTTTTATTTACTGTCTGGTATAGCTATTCTAGATGCGAAAGACCTCGCTGGCACCTTACATCGCGATATTAGCATGAATAACATCATCCTTGTCAGATGCGCGGACGGAAGGAGACGGGGCATTCTTATAGATTGGGAACTATCTTGCAAGACGTCGAATGATGGTAGAGCGCGTGATCATTGGAGATCAGTAAGTGTTATCTTCTGACATCGTGTGCCAATGGTGATATACCTCTTCTTTCTTAGGGAACGTGGGCATTCATGTCTGCGGAAGCTCTTGAAAGAAGCTCCGACTTCCGGCATTCGATTCAGGACGACCTGGAATCGATTATATATGTTGTTTTTTACGGCGGCCTTCGTTACTTGCCTCATAACTTGTCCATGCTGTTGAGCGATTTCATGGACGAATTTTTTAATCAGACCAACAAACTACCGGATGGTACCACGATCGGCGGAACAGGAAAATCTGCGAACAAAGTCAACAGACGCTATTCTAAGCGTGTTGTGTTTGAAAACGCGTCTCTGCAGGGATGGCTTGACGGCGCTTTCGGCCTACTTGGCGTTAAATCTGAAAAACAGTGGGAAGATACCGAGTCCCTCGGAAAGCTTTGGTCGGTTTTGCCAGAAAAGGACCTGCCCACTGCTGATAGGGTGGAGCACGAAATTCCCAGGAACACCGTTATAGTGCTGCCCAATGATGCGACAGCTATATCCAGTCGAGTAACTTCACTCAAACGAAAGGCGGCGGCGAACGCCCGCGGCCCCGGTAGGGACAAGGAGGACAACAGCAAGAGGATGAAGGCGAGTGCTGCAAATGTCAAGCAGCCTGGACGTCGAGCAGGGTCAAGCAAACAGGGCGGCCCTTCGAAGAATGCTACAGTTCAAACCGCTCGAATTGCGATTAGAGGTCGCACGCGAAGCGAAACTCAACTTGCGGCTGTTCCGAACAGAAGTCGAGCTATGCTCCCTCCTAGCGAGATTCCGGCTCGGGTTAGGGCACACTCTATGCGCACGCGTAGCTCAAAAGATTCTCCGAGCGATACGCCTGTCGAGTTGGCGGTTACTTGGGACAAGCCGACACGGAGTAAAGCACCAGGAGGGTCGAAGAGGCAACGCTGAAGGAGATAGAGGTTGGCACAGCACAATGTAACATTGAAAGCAGGTCTCAAATTATTTACGGATGGAAGTATCATATTGTATAATATAATGTAACGAATGGCTGTAGCTAATAGGGACTCAACTAGTATTCGATACGGGAAAAATAAACCTAATCTCTATCCTCCACAAATATGCTACTTTTGACTCCCCACAGCTTCTGATCGGCCATCTTATGCTGAGTGGCTTGCTTCACGCCAGTATCTGATAGGCTTGTCTCCGTTCGAACAAAATCACCATCCTCTACGCACGAAGCGGAGTGACATTCCAAAGACAATCAGCGTCTCCGCGACAGTGCTCGACGCAGACACCGTTCTCGCTCTCGCCTGGTAGGTTTCTCGGACGAAGCCTTCCTGCCGTCTTTAAATTCACAATAATGTTTTAGGCCGGAGCCGTTCAAATACGTGCACTTCCCGTCCGTCGAGGAGGCGGGTCTGCAGATCACGCCGGCGAATGACGGTGAGACACTTGAACTCTCGTGCAAGAAGCCGATAAAAGGCATCGTGCTCGACGTCGACGGCGATGATGTCAAATGGAATGATCAGGCGATCGACCTCGTTCCCGGCGACAACCAAATCATCAAAGGACTTGGACTCAACGGCAGAACCGTCAAGGCGAGATATCTGGGAGACGGGACTGCCTAAGAACAACGTTGCTCCGCTGTTCGAAGCTCCCCTACTCGTCATTGTAAAGCGGCGCGCTCTGAAATGATGTAAAGAATTAAGAATATTTGGAAGCGAAGTGGTGTGCACTCTTTGTAATCTGACAAATGACCAACACATGCCAATTTAAGAAATTCCGTTGGCAAAGGCCTACAGATGGTCAACTTGACACAATTCAGCCACTCCTTGCGGATTTTTATTTTTTTAAAGCCATAAAACTGTATTTTAAGACTATAATTATAATAAGCACTTTATATAACGAAGCTTGGTTCTGAGGACAGATTTATAGCAAAGAAAAGAGCAGGAGGTGAGGAATGCATGCACATACATGCAAACATGCAGAACAAGTTTTTGAGCTCAATTCTCCTCATTTTTATATTTTTGCATGCTTTAAGCTGGAAATATGTCGGGTGATACGGAGCTGGGAGGTCTATTTGGTATATTTTTTAATTCTGCCCTCAAAGTGTCAGAACAGTGGCCTTACATGGCTGTTCTGACACTTTGAGGGTGAAATTAAAAAATCGGCCAAATAGACCTCCCAGTTCCATACAACCCGAGTATTCTCTAGCTTAAATCGTGCAGACCGGTGGAGCATTGAGCTCAAAAGCTCGTCCTGTAACTTTTCTTTTTACTCATGAGCCGTAAAATTTCCGTTTTTGGTAGACATGTAAATATCTACAAATTGACACTATTTTGGCAGGCGAAGGACGATGTTCAATCACGTGCATGCATAAAAAACTGGCAATCATGTTGACTAGCAACGACGGAGAACGAAAGAGACAGCGATTGATACAAAAAGCAGCGATTCAAGCGACAACGATATGGAGTACACGATATCAAAACAAGACTCGTCGGGGCAATAGCGATGGCAAGAAGATGAAGGTATCTGGAGTGACACCGGGACGTTCAGAACGGGTTCTCTGGGTCATCCATAACTACATCCGTCTTCTTCTGCTCCGTAACAGCACTTTGCTCCTCGTCAGATCCAGACCCTGACCCGAGCTCGTTGCTCTCTTCTGGTGTGGACTGGAAAAGCTGCTGCGTGGGCTTTGGGCCCCTAGGATGAAACACAAAGCGTTAATCGAAGAAAAACAAAATGGATGAGACAACACTCACTTGTCGAAGCGCTTCTTCTTCGCCGCGCTGATCTTCTGCGAGCACGGTGTCATCATGTTGTCGGTGGGCGAAATGAACTTAGGGTTACTGCATCGCGGGGGCGGAGGGTCAGATCGACTCAGTCACAGATTTCGGCCGGAGCAACAATCCTACGCACCTGCCCTTCGCCATCTTCTTCGCCAAAAGTGCTTTCGCGCCCATGCCTGGCATTTGACTAACAACCTTGCCGTTGGTTGCGTTGCCGAGCGGGGCCTGAGGGACGACAACCTGGGCGGCGCGGTCGGGGTTGTGAAGCGGCTCAGCGTGTACGGGAGAGTCGGTGGGGGTGGAAACGTTCGACATTGTTACTTCAGAATTGTAAGAATGAAAGTCGTTATGGGCGTAAACACGGAGACAAAAAGAGATGTGTTGATCAGAGGAGTGGTCAACTTGAACTTGCTGACCGCGTTCCGAATCCGACGCGTGCCAGCCCAACGTCACGTGGTCGTGCATACATAATAAATCGCGAGACAAATGAGCACATTCTTTGTAAGCGACCCAGCGCTCGAATTCGGAACAGCTACGACTGGCTAGCATTACCATTGCATTTCATCTTTTGTAGATTTGGATTCTAGGGCAATGAACGAATGAAATGTTCTGCTGTCGGACCATGGCGTTCTCGTCTTGATGTTTCAAATTTTTCATTCCTCGGATTGCCACATATCCGGCCTATTGAAACTACTATTACTAGCCGAATATGATGGATGAAGTGAAGAATTTTGTTTGCATGCCAGTAAAAATACATACGGTATTGCGCCCGATCCTGAGAACGTGCCCGAAAAAAAAAAAGACGTCCCTGCCGTTCAAGGCGAATAACGATCAGCGATCATGAGAATTTTAGCGGAGAAATTATTATTACGTGGAGGACTCTGAGCAAGAAAACGGACAATAAAAATAGCGAAGAAAGTCTGGAATAAAAGTACGGCTTCAGGAAGGTAACTCTTGTAGGTAAAGGATGTCATGGGACGAGTGGCTATAAAGAATGTAGTGGACTCGTGAACTCGTGAACTCGTGGACTCACTGGAGGATCGGAAGAAGGGCCGGGGCTAGATATGGAGCCGCTGCAGTGCTGTGTCACCCTACGATCGCCATCGGTTTACTCAAAACTTAACCTCCACTTGTTTTCATCCTCCTCCTCCTTCTCCTCCTCTCTTCCCCCTCCCTCTTTTCTCCCTTCCTCCTTTTCCTCTTTATTTTTTGAATCCCTTTCACCATGACAGGCGACATTCTGAGGAAGAGGAAGATCGCTGTCCTCGGCTCTCGTTCAGTCGGTTAGTCACCACTTGTCACGTTCTGTAACGCTGTATGCTCACCTTCGCGCTCTCCAGGGAAGTCGTCCCTCGTCATTAAATATGTCGAGGATCACTTCGTCGACTCTTATTATCCAACAATCGAGAGCACGTTCACGAAGAGCATTCCTTATAAGGGCGTCGAGTACGACTGCGACATCATCGACACTGCAGGCCAGGTAACGACTCCGTGTGTCTGCTCTTATTTGGCACGTTCTCATGCTTTCCCTCTTCCTCAGGACGAATACTCTATTTTAAATCAAAAGCATGCAGTTGGCATCCACGGATTTGTTCTCGTGTACTCCGTCGCTTCCCGCAATTCTTTTGATATGGTTCAAATCGTGCATGACAAAATCGTCACCTTCACTGGTAACCAGGCCATTCCATGTGTCATCGTAGGCTCGAAGACCGATCTGCCACAAAGGTGTGTAGGCTCGCGTTATCGCCGCTTCTCGCTCGTTGCTTTGGCAGCGCCACATCTCAGCGTCTTCACGCGCTCTGCATAGCGTACGATGTCGTTCATTTCTCATCATTGCGTATTCCTAGGCAAGTCTCTCCTGAGGAGGGGGAGGCTTTTGCAAAGTCTATCGACGCGGCATGGGTCGAGACTAGTGCGAAGACCAACTTGAACGTCGGTATGTAGATGCGTTTCGGCCTCTGCCTTCGACCGAGTCTAACTTCCTTCGTTCCAGGCAAGGTTTTCGATCTCGTCCTCTTCGAGATTGAGAAGCGTGCGCCGCATAATCAAGGACAGCCTGTTACCCGTGGATGCCTCATTATGTGACCTGTCTACTTCTTTCGCCGCCGCCCATCACGGAACGCTTTCAGAAAATATGCTCTGCACTATAGACGCCATGTTACTCGCTGTTGTACCGGATGCACGCTCGCTACTTTAGGATATGCATATGCGTCTTCTCTTCTATGCTCTTGATCCCTGATCTTGATCTTCGTCGACGTATACACTCTCTCCCTTCGAGCACCCACCCCTTTTCCACTCCACCCCGAGTTTCCTTCCAGACGTGGCCCGCCCGACTCGAACGAACACTTTTCTAATCTATTTATCGCCGCTGTTCCTTCTGTCGTCTCCTTTTCCCACCGTGGTTCAACGAAGTAATTATTCATCCTGTTTGACGCCCTGCGCTTATCTCTGTAGGGTAAAGCTTGTTCGACAGTTTTCTGTTGCTGATCGCCGGCCATATTCAGTTCTCCATCTTACCTTACTGCTTCCGGAGGCCACATAGATGCTTAATGTGTATATGATGTGTATCATCTCTTTTCAACCAATACATTCGCGTAGACGTTCAAACTTCACGAACTATGTTCGTTATCTGCATTCGAAAATGGGCGATCCGGGGCAACCAGCATCACCCGTTTTCTTCTCCTTTCTTCTCGTCGACCCTACTTCTATTCACCCTTCTACTTACTCCATCGCTGGACGCGCAAAAACAACAAGCAGCACCGTGATCGTTTGATGTCGTACATGTACATAATATTCTTAATTCTTTACATCATTTCAGATCGCGCCGCTTTACAATGACGAGTAGGGGAGCTTCGAACAGCGGAGCAACGTTGTTCTTAGGCAGTCCCGTCTCCCAGATATCTCGCCTTGACGGTTCTGCCGTTGAGTCCAAGCCCTTTGATGATTTGGTTGTCGCCGGGAACGAGGTCGATCGCCTGATCATTCCATTTGACATCATCGCCGTCGACGTCGAGCACGATGCCTTTTATCGGCTTCTTGCACGAGAGTTCAAGTGTCTCACCGTCATTCGCCGGCGTGATCTGCAGACCAGCCTCCTCGACGGACGGGAAGTGCACGTATTTGAACGGCTCCGGCCTAAAACATTATTGTGAATTTAAAGACGGCAGGAAGGCTTCGTCCGAGAAACCTACCAGGCGAGAGCGAGAACGGTGTCTGCGTCGAGCACTGTCGCGGAGACGCTGATTGTCTTCGGAATGTCACTCCGCTTCGTGCGTAGAGGATGGTGAATTTGTTCGAACGGAGACAAGCCTATCAGATACTGGCGTGAAGCAAGCCACTCAGCATAAGATGGCCGATCAGAAGCTGTGGGGAGTCAAAAGTAGCATATTTGTGGAGGATAGAGATTAGGTTTATTTTTCCCGTATCGAATACTTATTGAGTCCCTATTGGCTACGACCATTCGTTACATTATATTATACAATATAATACTTCCATCCGTAAATAATCTGAGACCTGCTTTCAATGTTACATTGTGTTGTGCCAGCCTCTATCCGCTTCAGCGCTGCCTCTTCGACCCTCCTGGTACTTTACTCCGTGTCGGCTTGTCCCAAGTAACCGCCAACTCGACAGGCGTATCGCTCGGAGAATCTTTTGAGCTACGCGTGCGCATAGAGTGTGCCCTAACCCGAGCCGGAATCTCGCTAGGAGGGAGCATAGCTCGACTTCCGTTCGGAACAGCCGCAAGTTGAGTTTCGCTTCGCGTGCGACGTCTAAGCGCAACTCGAGCGGTTTGAACTGTAGCATTCTTCGAAGGGCCGCCCTGTTTGCTTGACCCTGCTCGACGTCCAGGCTGCTTGACATTTGCAGCACTCGCCTTCATCCTCTTGCTGTTGTCCTCCTTGTCCCTACCGGGGCCGCGGGCGTTCGCCGCCGCCTTTCGTTTGAGTGAAGTTACTCGACTGGATATAGCTGTCGCATCATTGGGCAGCACTATAACGGTGTTCCTGGGAATTTCGTGCTCCACCCTATCAGCAGTGGGCAGGTCCTTTTCTGGCAAAACCGACCAAAGCTTTCCGAGGGACTCGGTATCTTCCCACTGTTTTTCAGATTTAACGCAAAGTAGGCCGAAAGCGCCGTCGAGCCATTTCTGCAGAGATGCGGATTCAAACACAACACGGCTAGAGTAGTACCTGCTGGTCTTGTTCGCATCTTTTCCTGATCCGCCGATCACGGTACCATCCTCGAATTTCTCGTTCTGGTTGAAAAAGTTATCCATAAAAGTTTTCAGCCGTTTGGTTGCGTTATGAGGCAAGTAACGAAGGCCGCCGTAAAAAACAACATATATAATCGATTCCAGGTCGTCCTGAATTGAATGTCGGAAGTCTTCACTTCTTCGAAGAGCATCCGCAGACATGAACGCCCACGTTCCCTAAGAAAGAAGAGGTATATCACCATTGGCCCACGATATCAGAAGATTACACTTACTGATCTCCAATGATCACGCGCTTTACCATCATTCGACGTCTTGCAAGATAGTTCCCAATCTATAAGAATGCCCCGTCTCCTTCCGTCCGCGCATCTGACAAGGATGATGTTATTCATGCTAATATCGCGATGTAAGGTGCCAGCGAGGTCTTTCGCATCTAGAATAGCTATACCAGACAGTAAATAAAAATCCAGTGAGAATGAGACGAAGCTGAGCACCTACCATCATATGCGTCTTGGGTACAGAGAAGAAGCTCCTGAGTACCGTTGAGCTCTTCCAGTCCGTAGCCCACTTCTTCGAGCGCTAGGCGATAGTGAACGTGCGGTGTGATTTTCATCGCCCGATCTTCAGGAATACATGCCCATTTCTCTTCTAAGTATTCGTGGGTTCTCGTACGTTGAGCTTTGTTACCATATTAGCACGGTAAGTGACCCACGGATTTGCACACTTACCACCTGTCGCACGCGAAACATCGCCTTCCCATCCGTCCCACTCGCCCTTAGCCTCATCTTCATTCGGAGATCCTGGAATATCGTTTCTGTCATCCGCATTGTCTGGGTCCTTTTCGGCTATATTCTGCATTTCAACATCATTATCCGCAGTCACCTCATCCCCCACATCACTGTCTGGTACATCTCCATGGAAAAGGACCTCTGGAATATTCCTGACCTTTTTGCCCTTCAGATACCGAATAATAGAGCCTTCCCTGTTCATTCCAAAGACAGCCGTGCGCCAGACATCTTTAAGAAAGGCGATCTTCCCTGTTTTGGCGTCCACCGCCCAATACCCACGAGTTCCGCGGCTCGCCATTGATTCAGGCAAGATGATAGGTCGAGAAATAAGGAAATCGCGGTGTGTATGTTCATCAGCATAAACCTTCACTCCTAGCACCCGCTCCGCCTGGTAGTGTCGCGAAACAGCTGTCTCTAGTTTGTCACCGTCAAGTTCCAGTTCCTTCTTGACATGTGCAGTGACAACACTCTTGAACAGCACTTCTTGAGCTTCTGATGTAGGAAAGACCGTCGTGTCGAAGCCTCGCTGCACGTCCGTGGCACGACCGAAACGCCAAACAAACTCGGACAATAGCTCCGGCTCCTTCAAACAGTCGAATGATCGCGAAACTATTACGCCTGCGCGATCCCAACGAAGAAAACGAATGCGAGACCCTGTCACCGAGATGGAGAAGCAGAACGACCTATGTTGTCTCTTACATATGTCAACTGCGTAAGCAACATTTTGTCCAAGAGCCCTTTTAGCTCTATCCCGAATGGTTTGGTCTCTGATATGATCCAATATGAACGAGTGTTCTTTGGGATTCGCACCTTTAGGTGGGTCCAGGAAAAAATCGTAGTTTGCCTTGACTTCTGCAAAAAGCAGCATGTAACCAAAATGTGCAGGAATTTTTCCATCGTCTCTCCTTAAGTCTTTGAGGGAAGAGGTTTCGTATGCAGATATGTCTGGTTTCAGTGATCCACGCTTGCCCGGGTTCTCAGGGAGAGTTGAAGTGTTCACAAACGTGACGCCGGGACATCGAGAATTTCTCATGTTGCCGAAATTGAGTGCATCAATCTGATCAGGCGTACATGCAATAAGTTTCTGGTCATATCATGGACGACATGGCAGCTCACCAAGGGTTCATACACCTCTTTCTCGACCGTCGTTGCAGACGGCACATCCTTAAAGGCGTTCTTGGAAGAAGGCATGCCCCAAGGCCGATCGGGCAGGAACGCGTCTAAGAACTCGGAGACAGGCATAGGCCCGACACACCAGTTCCTGATTTCGTCTGCAAATCGTATATAACGATTTTCTGCATCTTGTGGTTGAAGGTTGATCTTTGAACTGTTCTCGTTTTTCGTCAACGGTGAGTCCTGAAACGGTGGATGCGGACGTGGTCTTTTAGGAGTTTGAGGATCTACAGCCACGTCTGGCGAGTTTGTTTCAGAGGGGGACATGGTGCGATGATAGGAAAGGTCAAGGTTAGGTCAGAGCGGTTGAGTGTCAACGTGCCGTGCAGCCACGAAAACGTGATGTGACATATATGACAGAGCGCGTCTTTTGTTACGTCATCCTAACATTATCCGGTAACACCTGCTCGATTTGAACTGAAAGGAACATCTGTGACATGTCCCCGAACCTCCGAATCCTCCAAAACAAAAGTGTATCTCGCAATAGCAAGTTACTGTGCCTCGATTGCTCATTGTACCATACTTGAATGTAGCTGACAGTGAAAGATTGCATTTTATTTGAGACTGTATTGACCCTACTTGTACATGCAAAAATTGCGAAACGGATGAAAAATAAACATGGAAAGGACTAGCAAATAATCACGTGTTGTATATTTGCCGAATGGTGCCGTTGCCAGAAACCTTTAGAATTCCAGCAGCTGTGGGAACGGAAAAGGCCGGAAGACCCTGAAAAGCATAAGCCGCTGGAGACGGGCAACATGCGGGTTCGAACTGTAGGGGGCTAGTGTCGGTGACGAGTGGGACCGGAGTATCACCTTCCTTGAGCAAGCGGTACGGCATGAGGTCAAGCCCAAGTTGAGCAGCGCGGAGGTCGTCGTCGGAACCGCATTGATCGTGCAGCGCTGGTTCGATGGGTGAGATTCAACAGCAAGCGGATCTCAGGAGGCGGAGCGTACAGCTCGCGCAGGTCAGGCGGAGCTATCAGCGGGTTTTTGGTGTACAGCGCGTGTGATTTCTGCCCGCCTGCGAGCCCCATCTGTGAGAACTGGCCTGTCACCACGCCCATTTGCTGCTGGTATCCCGACTGCACGGGTGAGTGCACGGATGCGCTGCTACCAAAGTCGGACACGTTGATGCATTCAGGTGCGGCGGACTAGTCGTCGTCGTCGACGTCGCACTTAGGCCACCACAGTGTGCGACAGGTCTGGCCGGTTTGCGCGGCTTGGATCGAGCTGAAGCGACCGATGGGCTTGATATGGATGTTGCCCCTGAGGCCGACCTTGCCGCGCGGCGGATGAAGCTCACGCGGTTCGAGGTTCTTGTGGATGGACGCCGCGCGCGACTACATGCGCGTGAGCGGACGCCGCCGGTCGACGACGCCTCCGCGAGCTGCACGGCGGTGTTGTGTGTGCGCAGCTTCTCTATGACGGTCGCCTTCATCGCGAACTTGATCCAGTCGAGCGGGATGAACCAGACGTGTTCCAGACCCAGCCAGCCTGCACGCGCCATTATGGGCTAGTTCTCACGGGGGGGGGGGGGGGGGGGGGGGCACAGCCACTCCGTGAAAGTCACATGATAGCTTTTTGGGGCCCATCCTCGAGTCCCTAGCTTAATCTCAATTGCTGACATGGACGCAGCTGCATTGGTAGGGTTGGTCGTGCCAGATCCGTTAGTGCAGCTTTATCTTGTTCTCGATGGTTTTCTCTTCCCTGACATTAAATCAGGAAACGGAAAGAGATCATCAATAAGTTGCCTGTGCTGACTGAAGAAGACCTTTCTCGCCTGGACCAGAGAGGTTCTTCTCTGTTATGCTCGCATTTTGCGTTTTTGCGTTTTTTTCACTGACACTCTAACGTATATTGCTCCATGTAGAATCATGTTGTCCGATATGTTTCACCCCTTTCCTGG
>JAJOHG010000422.1:0-20921 GCA_021029095.1 Phellopilus nigrolimitatus | reverse complement strand
TGGCAGGGATTGCCTCCCCTCAATGTAAGTGGTCATCGTCGAAAGTCAACTTGCGCTCAAGACACGTCGTGACTGATGGCTGACCAAGCGTGACAATAACCGATCTTATAGTGACGCGCTTCGAGCATTGCCTAAAGTCTCATTTCAACTTATCGTCGAATCACTGCGCCCTGCAACGTCAAAAACATCAAAAAATTCAGTAAGTGCGTATAAGTACACATCTTCTACGATTGCTTTGATCACTTCTGGTTTTACAGCCCGAAATACATTTTCCTTTGAGCTCAACCGTCGTTCGTAAAAAGCGCGCCGAGTCTAACTCCAAGAACTCTGCTAATCGTTTAGCACGCGAGGTATGTGGCAGTACTCGCTCATCTCAATTATCTATCTGCAGAAACCTACGACGTCTCTCTTGCACGCCTACTAGACATGAAGCGCGGCTTTCTCAACCGTCCGAACGCGCTTGGAACAAAGGCCACGACCGCTGGTACACCCACCCTCTCTTCAACCGTTCCTGCGAAGGAAGGCAAAGACAATGCTGTGTCATCCTCCGAAAATCGGGAGCTAAAACCGGACAAACCCAGCATTGAGACGAAGCCCGACGTGCGTAAAACGGCCGCAAGGATATTCCTTTCCAGCTCGGCACAGTGATCGAAGTCGAGACCAGTATCGAGGCCGTCTGGCAAAAGCTGGATCGTATGGGTATCTCTGAAGGACCGGCAACTTCCATCCGCATGTGCGCGGTGAGAATTCCGAACACCCAAAAGAGCAAGATCTTCTGTTCGTGGTTGATCCACTCGGACCTCATGAAGCAGTTCCCCGCCGCATATGATTGGGGCCCACTAGACGCACCGACGCCCCTTCCCCGCCCATATCGCATCTCTCCTTCTCCGAATGCCGGCTTTGGCATGTTCGCGACACGAACATCGCCATGGCCGAGACGATCGTGGTCGAGCGGCCTGTAATCATGATCCCTCTTGTTTTTCCTGCGGCTCTCAGGATTAACTCGACAGCTGTCTCGATATATTACTCTCTATCCTTCCTGAGGAGAACAACGGCTCGTAAATGGGCTTTCTAACTGCAAAGCCAAGACCGGACAAAGCGAGCTCTCCGGAAAAGATCATGACGAACACCTTGAAATGCAACTTCCCGCAATCATACGCATTCCCAACGTACGCGGGTATTTGTCTTGAAATCGCGAGATGCAACCATAGGTACTTTATGTTTTGTTCACTAAAGTTCGTTTTAACCTGTAAAACCAGTTGTGGACCAAACGCCGTTTGGGCTTTCAATTCCAAGAATCTTCACATGGAATTGCGCGCCTCACGTGACATAGCCACCAATGAGGAGATCACAATCTCGTATATCTCCAAGCTCCAGTCGCGTGCGAAGCGGCGGGCGGAGCTTGAGTCCGCGTACGGCTTCATCTGCAAGTGCGCGTACTGCGCAGTACCCCCATCTGCGTCGAAGAAAAGCGATGAGCTCCGCGAAAAGATTCGAACCACTGTCTGCAACGCGGAGAAGACATGGCGCAAATGGATAGGTAATCCGGAGCAGCCGTGGTCGAAATTCATCGACACGCTCGAGAAGTGCTCGCTGTGCCTCGACCGGGAGGGATTGAGCGAGTATCGGGCAGACCTGGACCGGTATATTGCGGCAGCGTATGCCGCGATTGGGACGAAAATAAATTCAAGAAGTGGGCCGAGTCGGCTGCGCGCACGAGCGCATCATAGAAATAGACGGCCACGGGTACTTGACTGGCGAGGACTGGGTTCGTTGGCTGCGTGATCCGACCTCAATTCCGTGCTGGGGCCAGCGAAAGAAGTGAATCTTCTTCTCAGTCATGCAGTAGCTGTTCTTCGATTGTACTTTCTTAAGCAGATATTCTTGTACTTTTCTTGGGCAGTGTTTTCGACTTGCTATCGTTATCTTGTTTCTTGTAGCTGTGCCATGCTATGACTTGTTCTTGCACAAAAGGAAAAAGAATTCAAGCGTCCTTTATGTACTTTTTGTACTCATACAATGTGATTCGTCATGCAATCGTTTTTTCTCGATTTCTTTAACACTTCTCCACTTGACTCTACGTGTTATCGAGCAGATTAGTATAAATACAGGTCCTGGTACAATATCGCTAGTCTTTAAGAACTTCCTAAACCGCTATATAAAAACTATAAGTTAATGAAAAAACCGGACCTTTCACGCGAAAGTTAGATCCGCCAGGCTCCTATCCGCCTTGTTCAGAGAGCTTACGGACTCGATTCCATCTCCAATCCGTATATTCTTTCCAAGCCTGGAGCCATCATCACCTTCGCTTACTTCCGAATATGCTCTTGGCAGGAGGTGCGGACTTGGCGCACGCCGTAAAAGATGCGTGTTAGGAAGCCGGACAGTATGGGCTTGTTTCGTTCTGCCGGAGAAGTGTTGTGCAGTGTCCAGCCTGTCACTCTCCTGGTTCCAAGTCGAACCAGTGCTGCCAAACGTCGAACGATTCCAGGAGCTCCCTGACGTCCAGATCGTCGCGAAGACGACTCCGATAATGGAGACGTAGTTGTTTATCATAAGCAGATACGAGCCGTTGATAAACGAATGGTCGGATGTGACGAGCACAATTTGAGCGACATTGAATATGATAGGAAATATGAAATTTCCTAGGGCTATGTAAAAGAGCCCGCGAATTCGGGAGAGCATAGTCGCTGAAACAAAACATCTTAGTTTCATTTCTGTGAGACAGATGTGTTTCAGAATGTGCACATACGATGTCTGTTTACCCAGCCGGATCTTCCGAATTGATTAAAAAGCCGTAGCTTGTATAGGAAGAAAAGCGACGAGTAACTATTGAAGATTGAAGGGGCGCAACTATTGAGGACTCGTTCGATTGCTTAGAAAATTAAAACGTACGTATTATCAACCATTTGAAGCGTCCACTCTGTCAGGCTGTAAGGGTTTCTGAACCAGATAACCTCTCCGACAAGAAGGACGCTGCCGAGATTTTTGGATTCCACAGTGAACTTGTGGAGGTACAAGATAACGGCGACAAGCCTGCCGCACTTCACGAAAACCGGAAAAATAAGCACCTGGATACGCTTCATTGGTGTATATCCCCGGGCCGGGTAGAACGCCAGGACTCGTGTAAGAAGGATCGAGTCGACAATGACAGGTGAAAGGGCAACGCTTCCTATGGTCGCGAGAAAAAATGACTGCGAAATTTCCTTTGTTGGATGGAGAATTTCTTTGACTTCGAGAGCCGCATTCAGGATACACTCCACCACTCCAATGAGGCATGCGAAGACATTGAGGTAGAATACAGGTTGAGATCGTGAGGCAGAGGTCGAGAAGAAGACCAGAAGGATGACAATTGGCACTATCATGGATCCTAAGGGTGTCATGACTAAAATGTAAGTTAACGACGGTTGTATTGCCGCGATGTAGTTAAGTCCTGGGGGTGGTGGAAGGGGGAGATTGGTTTCGGAGGACATGACGGGATACAGAGAGATCTTGAGAATGTCCTTTTAAGTCGGCCATATCAGACTTTGAGTACGCGGTCCAGCGTAGTATCATCCGCTTGAAGAGTGACCTAGCTGGATAAGCCATAGTAAGCTTTGATGCTTGTTGGTGTCAACTATGTACCGGTCTATAAATCGCTACACGAAGTGCATGTTAGTTATGACTGGCTGATTTTGAAGGACCCGGACATTGGTTCTGACATCTCCGTTCTTTTGGGACCTTTCATATAGCTTCATAACACACCTATAAGATCATCAGACTTCTTACGAGAAGGTTAGTTGATCAGCGATAATAATGAGCCAGCCAAGATGTTGATGCTCCGCTATGTGGAACCTATCGAATGATGCATCAAGAGCCCAGGAAGGTTTGACTGGAAGATTTAGGACTTCAGTTTGGATAATGGCTTCTTTTGCGATTCAAATAAATTCGAGAAGGCATACCATACCGGTACCTTCGTTTTCAGGAGCTGTATTCGTCGCTGATGTGCGACTGGTGTGAACAGTCTACCGCGTCAGTACGGCGCTGCCCGGGCTCAGTTCAGGAGCCAGCTCGCTTCCTTTCGTGCACATTCGTCGACGTGGATAGCAACTTGTCCGCGGAGGTAGCGAATCGTGATCGAGGGTGGCATATAAGCCCGATAATTACTGTTCCATATTGTACTTAATCCTATGCGCTCACTCACTGAGTGCCGATCATTGATGAAATCGGGAACATATTCCTTATTCCCACGCGCTTGAAGTTAGATTACAGGCCTCAGGCACCGAGTCAAAATCGTAACTCAACAGGCCATATTATATTTCGAGCGACTTTACAAGAAAATCCTTGACATCGACAATCTAAACTACAAAGCAAGACAAAGTACGAATTGGAGACACTCGAGCAGGCTGTACAGGATGCATTACAGACTCAAAACACTCGTTCGCTCAAAACTATCCGCTGAATGGAATAAATGACATTTCGCCCACCGGTGGGACGGATGTGATATTGAGAGGGTCAGTGATACGATAGGAATTTCCTTTGAGGACGGGTGTTGCCTGACAAATGATCGACCAAACAATCATCTTTATTTCTGAACCAATAGTTAGCTCTCTGAATATGAGCAAAGACGGTCACATACCGGCCACTGCGAGTGTCCTTCCCGGGCATGCCCAGCGCCCAAGGCCAAACGGGAAGTATGAAGCGCTAAGCTTCACTGCCCGTTTGTCAGTTGAAACCCAACGCGTGCCGTTAAATTCTGACGCATCAGGACCATGATACTTTGGGCTGAGATGCGAACGAGTTGCCAATGGCATGACCAAGTATCCTTTAGAAGAAAAAGAGGTATACCGGTAGGCTCAGAATACGTTATTCTTCAAGCACTGACAGAAAATACCTTTCGGAATTATGCAACCTCCGATAGTGACGTCTTGCGTGCTCTTCCGACACAGACTCAATGTGTCACCTTTTGTGCGGAGGACCTCTCGAATGAAAGAGTCGAGATGTTCTGCATCCTGTAGCGCTTGATAGGTAGCCATAGGACTATTGTCTATCGGGTCGATGTTTGCATTTCTAAACAGTTCCTCACGCAGGCTTGGGAGATATTCTGGACGACAAGCAATTTCGAAGACAATCCATACGACAATAGAGGAACTGGAGACGATGTCAAAATCATATTCTCTGGAATATAAAGCGACGCGCTTACGTCTGATGAATGGAAGCAAAAATGATGCTATGGGAATCGGTAAAATCAGAAAACATCTCCAAACTGCGCGTTATTATTCAAGTAGCACGCACCCTAGGATGACAATCATGACACGCAAGAACAATGCAAGATCGGATGTTCGCTTTCCGCTGGAATTTTCCTGTCGCATATTTTTTCGGGTGAGAAATAAAAGGATGTTTTCCTAGTATACGAAGTCAGTGACGAATTGAAACAGATATTATGCATCATATTACATTTTGGTCCAACTCTCCTTCGAACTGGGCTTTGTTATCAAACATATGGCGGTATAAGCGCAGTTCCTTCCAGACTTGAGGACCTATGGCAAGACAAAACAAGCGAATAGATGTAAATAAAACCCTTGTCCTATTTCCAATCAGCAATGTCGATTGTAAAACATGAAAAGGCTCAGAAATACCAGGTGAACATTCTCCAGGTCCCAGGAAACGTCCGTCCTATCAGTGAAGTATTTGTGTACATGCCACCGGCAACGGCGAGCTCTTCTGCCACATGACGGACAATATCGAGGTTCTTCTCGTTGACAAATTTCTATGAAGGTTCACCAGTTAGTAATAGTATTCGAGATAAAAACATGGTGGACGACGCACCGGGCCTAATATTGTAAGCACCATAGACTCGGAAATGGATTTACTTGCGAGAGTACATATATCAACTTCATGCGCGTTCTTGAAAGTTTTGGCCTGATTATTTGTTGTCTGCGGAAGCGGCGAATCCATGTAGTCCTTTACATGATTTGAAAAGACCGGGAACACTATACATCTCCGATATGAGTACAACAGAGGTTAAAAAACGATTGACGGTCTGTACCATTTTCCACAATTTGCGGTAGTCGAGCAGCAATGACGTTGCGTACGAGATCGTCGAGGTCGCCAAAAAATGATCCGAAGTAATGAAAGACGTAGTGGAAGTTGAGGATCTGACACAGAGCCGATAAGCAACTTTTTACAAGTGAACTATACTAAAGAGATACGTACGGTAGCGGCGCCTTCCTCGAAGCTCATAATTGAATCCGAAGTCAGAATTGTATGTGATAGCTCTTCATCAACGATATACTCAAGCTGCGAGCCATTAATCATGTGGTACAGGGAGTTAGGGCATACCAAACGACTTACCCTGCCCTTCCGCCGGACACCGATGACAGGCCCGTGATCTTTTAGAGCCTTTTCGTAAGCCGCGCGAGGATTGTGAAACATATCTTCGGCCTTGAAGCGAAATTGAGTAAATCACTGACCCAAGAAACGGACAACGCGAGAGCTTACAGAAATATCCACTATGGGTGCGTAATGTTTACGAACAGCTGATCTTTTCTGCAGATACGACGGTGATTAAAAATATTCAAAAATTGGGCATGCTAACTTAATCACGTACCTTCAGTATATGCCGGACGAGCACAGCAAAAGAAGGAAGAGTCAGCGCAACGAGAGGCCAAATCATGGCGGAGTTGGATGTATCGAACATGGATGGAAAATTGGTAGCCTGAGGCTACATATAAGCATCGGCTTGGAAAGCCAAGAGACCGTGCCATCTGAATCAAGCGCGGAGGAATACAACAATTAGGCTAGAAGAAGATACGAGTTGAGCGGAAGCGGACTAATTCTAAATTTATTCTCGGGATTAAGTGCAGCAAATGAAGAAATAGGCGCAGAAGACTGAAATTATATTGAAGGGGAGGCAGATTGCGGCGGTCAAGGACCACAAACTTTGAATCCATTGTAGCATAGAAATATGCGTACGATCATCGCGGTGGTAATGCTGCCCTAGAACGACAATCGCCGCTCCCGTTCAATTCTTTGACACACGGCGGCTGATGTCGAACGAGAGCTTGGACCAATGGTGTTAGTATATTGTATGACTTGAATGTTGCGAAGCTATCGAAGATACGATGCTGTACCTGGACCGGAGACCCGGAGATGACATGAAATTCACGTTCAACCTCGTCGACCGAACAGATGCAGTCAGACGAGAAGTCATATCAACGATTCGAAACATATATGCACACATCTCTCGAACAGATGTGGCGTTGATATGCGATTTGAACACAGATCTAGCTGAGCTCAGAAGTTTGCGAATTCGTCGATTGTAAAATAAGAAACTCAATGCTTCCGGTGCCTGCGATGGCAGCGTTGTTTAGTTAATACTTCCAAAGAAAATCGTTAAGGCTAGAAGACCATGGCTTATCAGGTTATTATTACATGTAGAGCGATCGGACACTTCTCGGAAATATACGTACATTAGAGTGTACGATCAAAAGAAAGTCGAGGATACGTATGGGGCGTCAGTTTCTACGCAAATCGGCAAGGAAGATCGACCAATATTACGAGCGAATCTCAGTGGGTTCCATTCAGCAGAAGATCTGCACACTTCTCTCCCACCATCACAGATCCAGCCTGGAGATGCGTAGCTATTATCTGGGGGAAGATACTACTATCGGCGATGCGTAGACCGTGAACCCCGTGGACTCGAAGCTCATCGTCGACGACACCTGGCGCCGGATCGTCCTCGGGTGCCATCCTGCACGTGGACGAATAATGATATGTCGTCCGACCCCATTTCTTGATGTGGGCGTCAAGATCTGCATCTGACTCGCTTGCGGGGACACGGTAGTCCATCAAAGGATACCCACTTGCACGTATTTCCTTGGCCAGCGCAAAAGACAGGCGCAGCGACGCTCGGAGAACCTGCCAGTCGGATTGCGATGAAAGCGTGTTCAATTCGCACTCGACGGCATCGTTTGGGTTGCTCGATACAATGCGAACAGTGCCCGTAGATTGAGGGCGGAGCGCCACATTGAGAAAGCTGAATACGCCCTGACTTTTGTCGAATGGTATCCCTGTGGCATCGTATGCGAGCTGTGAGATAAGATGGCTGAGAATGGGTAAGTGAGAATCAACACGTCGGATAGAACGTACAGGCATAATTTCGATATCGGGAATATTAGCCGGGTCTTTCGCGTCCATTTGGGACACAGTAGCTTGCAAGTGCGACTGCGCATCCATCATATCAGATTTCGCGAAAATGCTGAGCTCAACGACGGGCGAAAGAAGAAGACCGGTTCCGAAAACCATGTATTTCACGAACTCCCGCATGAAAGTGAAAAATTCCTTTTCAAGGCCGACGAGAGAGTCTTGCATAGGGACTTGATAAACAACTGGAACCGCGATATGGTCTTGCTAATAAAAATTAACATTGAGCATTTTGATGACAGACGGCAGACGACGCTTACAAAATGGCATCCCACTCCTGGAAGATCTTTAAATACCGGAATTCTCAAGGATTTCAGCTGCTTTTGAGGACCAATGCCGCTGGTCAAGTCTCGATAAGAACAGGATAAATTTCTAGATCGTCAACAACGAACCTTAATTGGAGAATTTGCGGGTTACCGAGAGGTCCGCTGCATAAAATCACCTCGCGCTTTGCAGAAATGTACACTGTCGGTGACTGCACAGACGAAGACCGTAGATATACACCTTCAGCACGGGGTGTACCATTTGAACTAGGCTTGATGTCGATCTTCGTAGCAATTGTACCCGTACAGATCGCTAAGCGAGGCTTACGCGACTGAGCAAGATTAAACGGAAGAAAAGCCGTGAAGGACGATTGGCGGTATCCCTTTTCATTGATTGTAACGTGAGACTTCGCACATCCGCAAGCAGGACTGCTAGAGGAGTTCACATCCTCGATGAAAGGTAGTCCCAGCTTTCTTCCAGCCTCCACGACCCTGTCGTTGGAAAGATAAATTACACCGAAGACGCCAATCTGAGGAGGATTTCTTACCTAGTTGTCGTTGCAAAGTATGTTTTATCGTGTGTTCTAGTTGTCCATTCGCCTAGAAAGCGCACGAGTTCAATCTTTGCTCTATCAAAATAAAATGACACCCTGACCGTTTCTACCACTCTCGGGACCAGCGCTACTGCTCAAACTCCGTTGAGACTTCTTGAACAGAGGCAGAATTTCATCGTAGCTCCACCCCTTCCTGCCTGCCGCACTCCAAGCGTTAAACTCTGCGGCTATTCCGCGTGTATACAGCATTGCGTTGATCCTTGAAGTTCCGCCCAGCACTTTTCCACTGAATAGCTCTTGCGGTCGACCACCAACAAATTTCTGCGGAAGGCTGTCGCGCCTATATGTTCGTTCGCCAACGGAGGTGAAATCCGTGGAGAAAAGCGGAACTTTAGACACCCATGTATTTTCGGCAACTCCTTTCTCAACGAGAAGTACAGATATCGAGGGATCGCTGCTCAGTCGATTGGCAAGAACGCAGCCAGCGGTCCCCCCGCCTGATACACGAATGATTAGCTTCCTCCCAGAAAAAAGGACGCTCAGGCAGCTGGCTCACCTATTATGATATAATCATACTCCTTTGCCAGAGACTGGCAATCGAGCTCAGGGTATGGCGAAGAGAAAGGCCACATATTGTGAAGACGACGTGAAGCGAAATGCACGTTTGTGAAATCAGCAAGTGAACGTCTACAGGTACATTGGCTTTCCGCTTTAAAACTAGACCTCTGAAGATTGATATCCGAGAGGTTCTCTCTTCATCGTCCCGCGCAATCTAACATAGATGCGAATAGACCACCGCTTCCCAAGGAAGCCAAGAGAACCATAATGATCGCGATTATTTTGAAGAAGATTCTCATTTCAAATACGTACAAATTCCAAGTCTTCTTTTTGGTAGAAATTGGAGGGCAGGTACAGATCTCAGACGAGTTCATCGGGTGTAGAGTGACTCAACGAGCAGAAGCGAAAACTCCAATCAGTCATAGCTTCGCATCGAAGCTTGTGTATATATGGTTGATTCTGATGCAGCTGTGTACAAGCGTGATCCTGCGAGCCCTGGTCTGAGAGGAAAATGAGGTTGAGGGGGAAAAAGAGAGCAGAGCGATTGGGACGTGTCACGATCGGTATCTGCCGGGAACGCACTCATGACGGCTTCTCGGCATCCTTTTCGCTGTCAACGCCACCGCTAGTCATGTTCTTCTCAGCTGTCGAATGTGCCGCCTAAGGAGATTTACGCTTGGAAGACGGGCGCGATAAGAGTCAGTGGGACATTGGATTCTGGGTATGTTTATTCACTGGTTGCACATGTTGTGCAGTATCACCCGACAGTCCCGACTGTATTAAACTCCTAAGCTCGAGTCTGCTCGACAGGGAACGTGTACAATAGCGGAATCGAACAACTGCCAAACACGCGGCTAACGTAAATGCTGAAATTCGCAAGGCTCCTGGGGATATTGAGCGCCTCCGGGCAGTGGGTATTGTCGTAGGCGTCCTTCTTCACTGCCATCAAAAAGTTCGCCCTTTATGATAATCATCTTTACCTGTGGGTTGTAGGGTATCCTCGATCGAGCTCCAATAAACTTCCCCCACGGAAAGTGCGACGATCTCTTGAGCTATCATGAAAAAAAGTGTCTGCTAGTGACAATAATGCAGGGGAATCGATAGTTCTGTACGAGAGCCCGTCGAAAACACCGATCAAAAAATTTCCTGGTTCACATCTATAAAAAGACGACGGCAAGGGTGTGAACTTACATAAAAAGAGACCATAGAACCTTAATGTATACATTACGGATACATCGCTTAACGTGGTGCTCATTAGAGACGAGTTATATGAACTCTAGAGTACTAATAGAAGTGAGGATTTAGGAGATAAGAAAAGGTTTGAGAGATGCCTACTAACCCGTTGTATTCCTGGACATATTAAGGAAGGGATTTACCTAGTCCGGATACGCATTAGGTATTGTGAATGTGCTTTGTAAGTCACCATATATTACCTAGCTCCTTCGAGGTACACCGGACCTTTCCATTTACAGATAGAAGCAAGATGAGCAAACTGGAAAGTCGATTTCTATAACTCGGCGCTGGTTGCGTTTTGCTCTTTAACATACATGCTTGCTGGAAATTCAGAGATTAGGGTAAGAGAGAATAAGAGAGATGTAAGTGATATACATCCGTGCTCGGTACATAGAACATCAATGAAGCCAGCCACAGTCAATGTCACGGCCGAGATGCCAAAATTGGACCAAGCTGGGGAAATGTCTAGACACCGGGTAAACCTCTGGCATAAATATAACGACTGTGATTCTTCACAAACCTTCCTGTTTGTTCCGCTTCAGATGGGCACTAGCGAGAAGACGGCCATGTCTGTGGACATCGAACGCACAAGTACGCCTCGTTCTGTCATCGAGAGCCAAGGCCACGACCATGGAATGGTCGACACGGACACCGGGAAAAACGAAGATGGCAATATATCGAGCCCGGTTGGCGCTGCGGGAGAGGAGGATACGGACGTCGTTTATCCATCGGGTTTGACTCTCGCCCTACTTACGACGGGCTTAGCTCTCGTCATATTCGTGGTAAGCACTTACTTGAAAACTGGCGCGAAATTCAATCTCTGAGTATCTTGCACCATTCAGGTCGCCCTAGACAACACAATCATTGGTATATTGCCCCCCTCTGTTCGCACTAGTCGTCGACTTGACGCATTTGTGGTTTCTCTTTTTAGCAACGGCCATTCCGACGATTACTTCTGTATTCGATTCTTTGGACGACGTGGGGTGGTACGGATCAGCCTACCTCCTCACGACCACAAGTCTGCAACCAGTAAATCATTTCTATAATTAATGAATTGCGCTGACCACTCGTGCCGTTGCAGTCCTTCGGAAAGATTTACTCTTACTTCGACGTTAAATGGACATACCTCTCGGCCCTCGTTGTCTTTGAAGGTCCGTATTTCCATCTTTTGTATCTATTCTCGACAACTCGGAGGTTTATTATTATTTAACTCAGTCGGATCTGTCATCTGTGCTTCGGCAACAAGTTCGCCTATGCTTATCATAGGTCGCGCTGTCGCAGGAGCGGGCGCGTCGGCTTTATTCCAGGGCGGACTGACAATCGTTGGTTTTTCGGTGCCTTTGAGAAAAATGCCGATATATATTGCGGTGCTTTCGAGCATGTTCGGAATTGCTTCCGTCGTAGGTCCCATTTTAGGAGGCGCGTTGACAGATAGGGCTTCATGGAGATGGTGTTTCTGGGTGAGCACTCATCTCAGGCCGCTCCTCTCGACTTTCTGACCCGAATCATTTTATTTCAGATAAATCTCCCTTTCGGCGGAGTTGCTTTCACCACTGTCTTCTTCTTTTTCAAGCCACCCAAGCGACGTCTCGTGAATCTCACTCTCATGCAGAAGATAAAGAAGATCGACATCCTCGGCGCCGTCTTCCTTATATGCGCAATTGTGTGCCTGCTCCTCGCTCTTCAATGGGGAGGCACTACCCATCCTTTCAAATCCCCGAAGATATGGGGCCTCCTACTCGGTTTCGCGCTCATGGTCCTCGTTTTCATCGGCATTCAATTCTACCGTGGGGACGATGCGACAGTGCCGCCGCGTATCTTCATTCGCCAGCGTACAGTCTGCACCGCTTCGATCTTCGCGTGCCTCCTTAGTATGGGACTTTACACGCATGTCTACTACCTTCCTTTTTACTTTCAGGCGGTAAAAGGCACATCTGCAGAAGGCTCCGGCATTCGTTCGATCCCGTATCTCGTCAGTATAACCATCTCGTCGCTAATCTGTGGTATTCTCATCACGAAGGTTGGGTGGTATGTGCCCTTCGTATGGGCTGGCGCGGCATTGTTTACGGTTGGAGCGGGATTACTTTTCACGCTCAAAGTCTCTTCGAGTGCAGGCACATGGATCGGATATCAACTTGTGACTGGCTTCGGGGCAGGGGCAGGCTTGCAAGTTCCGTTTCTAGCTGTGCAGGCGGTACTGAATGCGCAGGATATGCCTTCAGGAAGTACGTCTGGTTTCATCGAAATTTAAAAGCACTGTCTTACGATTACTCTATGCAGACGCAGTCGTCATGTTCTTCAATTCTCTGGGTGGGGCAGTATCTATTTCAGTCGCGCAGAATATCTTTTCCAACACGCTCGTCGAGGAAATCCCGAAACAAACGACAGGGCTAAACCCAGCCGTCATCGTCGCAGCTGGAGCAACTCATCTTCGTGAAGTCGTGCCCGCCAGCCAGCTGCAAGGTGTTCTCGTGGCGTATACATATGCTCTTGACCAAGCATTTATATTGCCCATAGCGGCGGGTGCGACGGCCTTTGTGGTCTCTCTGTTTGTGAGTGAAACTCATATAATTGTTTTCCACTGCAACTACTAACAACAAAAACGTAGATGGAGTGGAAAACAGTTAAGGGAAAGAAGATTGTGCACGGAGCAGTTGGTTAGGTCGATGTTCTTCTGACGTCGGTATTTCATCTTCCTGTGCTATTTATCACTATGCTCTTTTACATACATCGTATACTGTAATGTTTTCGAAACGTTGACCTACAGGATTATTTTGTGTCTACGAAGCAATAGCATTAAAAGCAGCGTCTGTTGACGAAATCCCTTGATGAAAGCATATTCTGAACAGGCGGCCGCGTGCTGTCTTCATCAAGGTCCGGCGAGTGGCTGTGTAGTTCTGTGCCGATTAGTGACTTGTGTGACAGTAACACAGTCGGCAGTCCGCCGCACTCACACCAAGCTTGAGTTCAGTTCACCATAAACTCAAGTATATCTGGTTCTGCACACCTCGCGCACTTTTCCTGTCGGTTTTTTACTCTGTAGACCGCTGAGCTTGACTGTCGACAAGCAATCGCTGCCCTTTCTCCGGCTGCCAAGCGCCAGTTATCGTCGCTTCAATCCCCTTTACAGCGACGCCCGATCGCAATGCAGTCTATCTAAACTATTATCCTCTTCATTATCCCATTTACGTTTGCATCACGCCGGTAGCTACGAAGATCAACAAAGTGCCATCTCTCTCGGCCTTCATTTACTGAAACCTTTGCGGAGTTCCTGGGACGTCGACAAACAAGCAGACCTTTCTTGGAAGACAGAAGCGCACATAATCAATCATATCACATTCTTCCTCCTGAGTAGCCTCGCGTAGAACGTGCGGAGTCTGCACCGCGCGGGAATCCAAGTCCAGACGCTTGAGAAGGCGAGACAGTCATGCGAGCCCGCGCAATCGCACTGAAGCTCGATTTCATGACCAAGAAGTGGCGAAAGAGGGGAAGAGGGAGAACCTGAGGTTCCCTTCGTCACACTTATCGTCCAACAGACATCATCTGCAGACTGAGTCAGGACCTCCAGGTTTCGAACCTCGCGCTTCTTTCGATCTCGGAGATCGACCTCACGATATCGGTGTCACTTTTCCGGGATACCTGCGTCGCGGATCGAGAAGGCATGCATCCAGAACTCGAAGTCCTCACTGCTTTCCGCTACTCGCAACAGCCGGTCTGTGCTCTCACCGGAAATCTAGAGACCAATAACAAGGGAACACACTAAGCCGCGCCCAAACATTTGCTCCGCACAATCTTTCAGGTACTGATTCTCTTCTGCCAGAGCGCTGCCGTACAGAAGCACAATAATTCCAAGCGCTTCGAAGTTCAGGAGGCACACGGGGTGGAGGGCGAAGTGAGCTCGCTTGTGTCTGGACCGACATGCGCGTGTTCACGGAGCCGTACCCTGAGAAGCTCGAGAGCGCTGTTTGGGTGGTCGTTTGAGAATATATGTAAGTTGTTCTCTTTTCGTGTATATTAATTAATTGCGCGATTGCTGAGATGTTGTCAGGAGTGCAACTATTTATACGCGTGAGTTCTACATTTCCGATCGCATCGGCTCCGCCGTTTCGACTAATTTCGATGCGCATTATCACCAATCAAGCTTCGTTTGGAACTTAAGAGAAAATGGATATTTACAAGGACTGTTCCCGATTGTGGCTCAGACTTCAGTTCTAGGTGTCTTACACAAGGTTTGCCCTAGATGCAACCGTCTAAACTTTAAGCTGCAAAACGATCAATGACTTCAGCTGATCTGAATTGCTCGGAAACCATGCTAGCGGTGCTTCCACCATTATGATGTAGTGATATTCTCCGGAGTTGACTTCTCTGTTACCATCCATGAAATCTGTGCGCTGTGCTTGCGATATCGTCTGCTGAACGCTATCCATATGCTCGATTCTGAACCCTTTTGACCGCTTCTTATTCCAATCCAAGATGAGCCGTTTTTCCACTCCTTTTTGTAGAATTTTCGAGCTTTGAACCAACAAGAACCGGGCTCGTCTCATCCCGCAGTTTCTGTCGGGATGACAATGATCTCGAACCTATGTTGCACTGTGCTCACCCGTCTGATACCACGTGTCCTATGCATAAGTAAACCTAGACGACTCATGATCATGACTTCTAGCACGATTAGAAATCCGCAGTCTTCGATCGTCTTAGAGATGTCCGCCGCAGATGTCTTCGTTGAAATTCCGCTTTTGGACGAGTACAATCTTATGGGAATATGTATCGCAGCTATGTTTTATGGTAGGTTTTCATGTTTAACAGGCCTTGAAGTTGAAATCTAATACCCTTTCTCAGGCGCAAAGTAAGAATGATATTAAATTGAACGTGCGGACGGCCGGTTTATCGAGCGTCGAAGTGTTCTGCTATGTGTCGTGCGCATTTATATTTTTCGCAAACATTCGCGGGAAATGGGCAGTGGTTAGTAGTGTCCTTCCAATTTCGCTGCGCACATTGAGCAACACATTTGACATTTGCTTTTCTGAAATTATCGTCGAAGGCCACTTCTCGCGACAAGTACCAACCTGATT
The DNA here is from genome assembly GCA_021029095.1 of Phellopilus nigrolimitatus. Classification (NCBI taxonomy): domain Eukaryota; kingdom Fungi; phylum Basidiomycota; class Agaricomycetes; order Hymenochaetales; family Hymenochaetaceae; genus Phellopilus; species Phellopilus nigrolimitatus. Next base: position 5,057 of record JAJOHG010000422.1, on the reverse strand, counting down.
GTACTCTCCGCACTGCTTATCGGCCCTTCTATCCGACAGCTAGTAGAGGCATTCATCGAGACTCCGAGGAGAAGAACTCCCACTGAAACACTCCTATATGGATCGCGTCTTTTCCGCTTTCTTTGAAAGTTAAGTCATTTAGTTATTCTCTTATGGTGCGTACATCCTGTTTCCGATTTTCTCTATCTTTCTGAGGGGTCGTATTTTCAGGACATCTTTCAAATCTTGTTCGTATATGGAGTCTGTATATGGCGTGGAGTAGTAAATGGGGAGTCGTCATTCTCCCTGTGAGTTCTTTTTCATATATGCAACAAACAAAATACTGAGTTTTCTCTTCCTTCATCTCTTCCTCTTTCCCTACCGAAATTCCTCTTTGAAATTGGTAACATGCAAGTTTGACTTCATCTTTCTCGCTATCTATAATCAATGATCTCTCAAGGATCGATTATATACAGTTATTACGCTGCACACTACCGTCGAATTCACAAAGCTTGGAGCAAAATTAGCTCCAAGAGATGCTGTGATTGTCGCTTCCATGTCCTCTTGGCTGTGGTGGACGTCGGGACCACAGGCGGCATTACTGGACGTCTCTGGTACTTGGGTCATCAAAGGCCGTTCGCCCAAGCATGGACTCAGACTCCAGGTGGCCTTATCTCCAAGATCTACCTTGCATCTATCTCTGCTATAATAGAGTCGGGCGCCATATTCACCGCCTCCATGATCATACTCCTCGTTCTGACATCTACGAATAACCCAAAGCTGAATGGTGATGAACAATGTGTCGGCGCAGTTTACCGTACGTCTTAAAAATCCTGATATTATCCCAAGGAACAAAGCTGACAGAGACAATAGGCATTCACTCCATTACTCATCATTGTGCGCATAGGTTTTGGTCCTGCGCATAATCTAGGGACTCTGGGAAAGAAAATGGAACCCGTTCGCTCCGAAAGTTCGAGCGAAGAGTCCGATCTGCACTTACGTATGACGAGTTATGCTTACGTAATGTATGTATCAAACAAATATGGCTTGCAATTCCCGCGACTCAAGGCCAACGGTCCGGTTCGGTCCGTCTGGACCATTGATACGATAAAAGGACTAGCTCAACCTATGTCCCGAGTATTGAACATTGATCGAGCGAGTTTTATGGCGGAGAAGCAGAGCTTCCATCGAAAGGGAACAGTAAGCTCCGCGCTCCTCAGACTTTCTGTGTTTCACTGACAAGTAATCACTTTATTCAAAGTCAATCCAGCTAGCACGACGGGTCCGTTACTAGTAATGATATGAAAGCAAATTCCCTCCAACAAACTCTGTGGCGTCCATTCCGCTCTCTTTCCTGGGGTCTTCGACGTAATTTGCTTCCACCTGCGCAAAATGTTAACGGATATACCGAGTCTCGATATGACTCTCTGGAAAAATGAACCCGATTTTTGAACCTAGCCGTTCTTAGCATCGACGGTATGAGGCTCCTCGTTTCGGTTGATCCTTCGAAGGAAGTAAGGATCGGACTCCCAGTCGCGCCGGTCAGGCTCGCCAGTCATACACACTGATTGATTACTGAATTACTGGCAATAGAATTATGTATCGGTTAATGGCCCAAGAAGCTGCCTGTACAAGATAATCTCGAGGCCCTTTTCAAATGTAGATGTGTCAAACGACTGCTGATTCTATCACGATAATGCTCTCCCGTTTCGCATATGCTAACATTTGTCTCGCTGTCCTTTGTACACTGTACTCAACTGTCTATCCCAGAGTTCAATCAAATCGCTGTATGTGACAAGCACCATGGAAGCCATGCGACGGAGGCAATGACAGACGATTTCCCACTAGATAGCAGATCTACCTAGGCCAAAACCACACATGTTCTCAATTTGAGATCCTGCTCAGGCGAGCATGATGAGAATGCTTCAATGACATAATGATTCGGAAACACCGCACACGACTTGAGCACGCAAGGCTACCTACACTTCTTGGATCCCGCCAAAAGGCTGCTATTACTTGCGCTGTCTGCCTGAAGTCAGCTCCTAATTGAAATTCTATTCGCGTCACCAGCGATCCCTTGCGTCATACGTCCTCGTCTCCATCATGTTTGCTTTTTGTATGCGCCTACTAGATCATCACGTTTATCCTGCTCTTCAGCTCCATTTCTTCCTACGTGAACGTGTTTCCGCGCTCTTGCGGGCTTCCTTGTGCAATGTTTTATATAAATGAGAATGGTGATTAAGCACATGTATAATGTATAGACGGCTCTCAGCATGTTATAACCCCTGAATACGCTGCTCATAATTTACTTGGACCTCATACTAGTCTCGCAGTCAGCGTACAAATTTGTGGGTTTTCGATGGATATCGCCTTTCTCGTGAAATTTAGAAGATATATCTGTTGTGGCCGAAAGTCATCAGAATCGCACGCACTCGTTGAGGTTCAAAAATAATAAAGAACACTTCATACATATAGATTGTAGCACTGACTCTCATTCCATAAGCTTCATCTTGAAGTGGAAGCCCTGCTCAGGTCCGCAGATATTCGACGCAATGGGCATATTTCCTTGTGCGTGTCCAACTCCAGGCAAGTTTCGTGTTATCCCGATCTGCCGGCTGCGAACCGACCTGCGAGGAGATGCTCCTCCAGCTAAGCCACGGCGTGTCATAACGTACGGGGATTCCTCGGTGTTGCTTTCGGTCGCGCCAGAGCTTTTATAAGTATGCTCAAGGCAAGTAGATTCAATGGAGTTTCCACGGTAATCGAGGAACTCTATTCCAGCTGCCTGAAATCTATCCTCAACCGCGCCGCACATTGACCAGCCTCGTCGCAAGTTCGTAGAGTGAGCCATATCAAGGAGCTGCACGGTCTTCAAAGCGGGGAAGGCTGTATCATAGTCATCGAGGATCTCCTCACAGATTCGAACAACATTTGAGTCCAAGTTTTCTTGAGCTTGAATGCGTAGGATACCAATTCGTGCCAGGTCCAGCATGGCGGATCTCTGCGTAGACAGGATTCGTTTATCGTACACGTGAAACGCGAGCTCGCGAAGGTTCGGCATCGTGGTCAGGTCCACCAATATCTTATTTGAGCAGCTGACATACGTAGTTATTTGATGTCCGTATTTCTCGAAGAACTCGTCGGCCAATTCTGCAAGATTCGAATCCGAATATCCCTTAGATGTATGCAACTCTGCGATAAAAGTGGTCAATGAAGGCAGGCGCACGCCGTTCAGAGCAGGTAAAATTATGTCGATTGCGCCCTTGAGCGTATGGAGGTGGGGCATCTCCGAGACGCCAATTTCGGTCGCGTCGCAGAAGATTGCGACGTTTGAAACCTCCAAAACCCGAAGCTCTGCCGCGAGGTTACGCAGCAGAGGCGCGAGCCTGATCTTTGATGCGAAGCGCCAATTCAATACTTGAAGGGAGGGACACAATGCTGTTAACGCGCTGCCAAAGAGATGTCCTTTATCATCTGTTGGCTCAAAAAGCATGCAGACACTGAGGTGCGTCAAGCTGGAACAGTGACGGAGGACGGCTTCGGCCACCGTATAGAAGGACGTTACCCTCGAGCGGGACGAAAGTTCTGCTTTAGGTCGTGCGTCAGGATTCCGCGTATGCCAGTCTGAAGATGATTCGGGTTCGTCTATTAGCATTATATCGATCCTCCGCGTGTGTCGTGCCAAGTTTCCGGCCAAAGCAGACGAATTTGCGAGCGCATTTCTGAGCGCGCACAAATTGCGAATATTGCGGATGCATACGAACCCATAAAGAAGCTCTTTCATCAAAGCATGAAACAACCTAGAGACTCGAGCAAGTGAATGTCGGGTATGTATGTCGCTGCTGTTGGCTTTATCGCGGCGATGGCGATCCACGAGGAAAGAATTCCACGGCAGTCGGACGCGTTCATTGTCGTCGGTAGCCTGGGTTGGAAAGGAGAACTCAGAGAATACTTTGAGTAATAATTCGTCAGGTAATGAGAGCAAGGAGGTTTTGCATGAAGGTTGAGCTGCGGGCGAGGCCATGGTCGTTTGAACTGAGAGTACTGGCTGAGATCATATAAGCACAAGTGCCGATCTCAGCCACCAACATCTATTTGTGTACTGTTTGTCCGAGTCCAAGCCACAGAACTGGGTGCAGGGCTAGCTGATGCTGAAAAGCTGATTGTTTGCCGTCAAAGCGGACAAGTAAATCAACAAAGAGTTTGAGGTGTCAAGTTTAGTGAAGGACTTTCGGTAACACAGTTATCTGCAACCACAGCAGTATTTTCCCACCTCGCACTGCTATTAATCTTCGCATCTGTGACCAAATAACCAATTTCACAGAGAGTTTTTCAAGCGCTCCAATTTTGAATCGGATGATGGCAAGCTCGTCTACTTGTCCTAAAACAATGTAACCGTATGTACGCAAAAAATAGCGGATTATGTAAGAAAGATGGTTGCTCTGATTGCTGTCCGAGTCCGTCGAGGCATCTCTCTCATCTGACCGTGTATCGAGTACCGCTCAATGTTCAGCGGTCATCAAGATCAATGTTCACAAGTCCTGAGGACTATATAGCTGAAGGTCTGAATATGTCTTTTCAAGACATTCTCTACGATGTTTTCCACCGGACGCCACGAACACCGCGCGACCGAGCCTCATGCGACCCACCAAGGACACGGACACAACCATGAGGACCATCACCACGGCGCGGACGCTCACTCCGAAGCCAACCGCGCGCACTTCGACAAGACGGCGCACGCGTACGACGACATCCCGTACGCGCGGGAGCTCACCGGCAAGATCGCCGACGCGATCCTGAGGGCGCATGCGTTCGACGCGGAGCAGACGACGGTGCTCGAGTTCGCATGCGGGACGGGTGAGCGGTTTCCTTCGGTCTCGTTTCTTGCTTATTCGCGTGTGCTGAAGACGGACGTGCTGAACCCAGGCCTCGTCAGCGCCGCGCTCGCGCCGCACGCGAAGCAGATCGTCGGCGTCGATATCAGCCAGGGATGGTCGATCAGTACAACCTTCGGTTCGCGAACCAGGGAGTCTCTCCAGACAAGATTCGCGCTATCTGCTTGGCTCACGGGCGCGAGG
>JAJOHG010000421.1:0-20944 GCA_021029095.1 Phellopilus nigrolimitatus | reverse complement strand
CCTGTGTCGTTCTCTGAGGTTAACCATTGCCTGCTGGAGCGCGTTATTCACAAGGCGATTGAAGCCGACTACGTTTAGTGCAGCAATTTCGGGCGTGAAAAGCGTCAGTCTGCGTCAAATCCGAGTGTCGAAGCAATGAGCCTGTTGAAGGTATTTCGGTGGATTAGTGTTAATTAGTGTTATTCACTGGGATGACCATCGACGCGCTCATCGTATCCTTTCTTCAAGACCGAAGGGTCGTATACAAGGCCATGAGAATCTTGCAAGGTCAAATAGGTTTATTTGAGTTTCTACGAGGTGCATCTCCATCCATTGAAGATCAGAATGAGCATATAATCGCACATGCACTCAGTTGTCGCTCTCTCATAGGCGCTCCCCTCTCTCTGAATGCGTTTTCACCGCACTTGTTTTTCTCGGGAAGCTCAACCCCTTCAGTGCATATCTATTGTCTATTTGTTCTTAGGTCTCGCCACAGCAAGGCATAGAGGACATTCGCGGTATCTACTCCAGATACCACCACACCTCTTTCGCCATGGGCGTCTCCTGCATGACCGACGCAATCGAAACGACGCTTTTTGGTTTCGCTGCATTCCCGTGCGCGACCACCATTTCTGCCAGCTTTTCAAACTTCCTGTCGCTGTTCCTGTCGCTGTTCCTGTCGCTCTTTTCGACAATCCCGAGGTATTTTGCAAGCCACTTGACGGGCGACTCGTACAGCGCCCTGTCTGCGTGCGTTGTGATTATCATGCGCCTGCTGATCGCCTCGGCATGTTCTGCATTCATCCGCTGCGACGTGTTGAGCTTGATGGCGGAGTGGAGCAGGAAGGATTCGTCTCCGTGCATGTTTTCCACATCATTCTTTTTGACAAGTTGGTAAGGCTCGCGCGAGAAGAACTGGTACAGGGTAACGTCCTCCTTCCTTGTGAGCAATATACCGACGTTCTCGCCATTCTGTCCCGTGAAGACAACATAGGCGGACAGTGCGTCTAGTCGCTTTTGAGATTGTATATCGGTCATTTAATTTTCGTAGAGTTTCGTGGGTTGTTCTGTTCTGATGATTTTAAATCCTACGTGAATTTATATAGTAGCGCACGCGATAACATTGTACTGTAGAGAATTGCGTTTGCACTAGGACAGCCTCTGTAGCTCGTTAGAGGAATGTAGATATGTCAAAGGTAGCTATTACTCGGAGCATTTGCATGTAACATGCGTCCACTACTGCGACAGTGTCAGCGCAAAGTAAAGAACAATTTCACTAGAGAAGTGCAATCCTGCTAATAGACTAGACAGCATTTCTTCGGTCCTTGCGGCGGATACAAAGCATGACGCAAGCAGAATGAGCTTGCAGGCGAAATAAGCATTGTTACGAGACTAACTTTGCATTAGGAAAAGAAGGAAAGTTAGTCAAAAGCTTTGCATTGCATAGTATGACAATGCATAGTAGGCTTGGGTTCCGCCAAGTCAGCATATATAATCACGTCCGAAACAAATTGTTATACCTCGTAGAAGGGGAAGGAGTAAGAGGCTGCTGTAGTAGACAGGGACAGGAGCCAAGCTCCGAAGCGGAGACGTGCATGATGAGGAGGCAGAAAGACGGATCGAGCCGAGAGGGAGGCCGTGAGATACAAAACCAAATGAAGGGGAGAAGCTGCCTGAGTCAAAGACGAGCGTGCTGAGTTTAACTCAGGAATTTTTTGAGTATCCGAATTTCAGGCTCACATCCCGATAGGCAAGAATAAATAGATAATGATGGGTTTACAGGCAATGAGTCTCAAGCGTAGAATGCGAATGCGGGTGTGAATCGGAGATGAAAGAGAGATAAGAAGAATGAACGCTCAGTACACGTTGAGCGGGCCATGACGTTCCTGGGATCTGGTAGATGTGTAGTGTGGAAGTCGCAAACTGGCAGGAAACCCAAATCCGTGTCTCCGAGTCCCTAGGGCGCACCGGAAGCGTGCGCCTGCGTCTTCATTTTGAGGCGAGCAGCGCCGATAATTCATCTCGTACCCACCCTGCAGACAAATCATCTTTCAGCAAGACAGCCTTCTATTGAAAGAAAGCAAAGCAAAGACGCACCTGAATATCGCACTCCCTCGACAACTGATAAGTCGAAGTCGAATCCTTAACGTCGACGGACTTCGATTCCGGCTTCATATGTAGACTGCCAGGTTTACGGAGGGCAGAGAGAAACGGGGTGTACGAGGAAGGGTAGAGCCCAGAACGGCCACAGAGCATTCGCATGTCGAAGGTTTTACCAATTCAGCTTGGCGCTCGACATGCACCATCCTGACCCCGACACCCATCCCGTATCCATACCGGGGTTCTGCCGACTCTTCAGCCCTCCTGCGTGGGCATCGCCATGAGCAAGCCGGTCCAATATTGTAGACGGATCCAGAGGACTTGGTGAAGATGCGCTCAATGTGCGGTGTCACTATTGTTTTCCCGTTTATGCTGACGGCAGCGCCGAACTCAACGTGCCTCAAAGCGCCATATTCTGCGGCGATCTACGCTATGACGTGGACGAGCTGAGTCCGTGCGCGACGTCAGCACCACGGAGAAATGGAAGAGTGAGCAGAGAGACGCACGTCCTGATCGCCGGCCCTGCGCCCCGTGCGCACGCGCGCCGCCGCGAAGTGCGCCTTCTCGCTTTGAAGGCGCGCGTATGTTCTCTAGAAACGCATATCGCGAGCAGTCAGCTCGACTCGAATCAAGCAGAAGAGAGAGGAGACGCACCAGCAGATGTTCCGTTTTATCTCTGTTTTTGCGAAGCAGCGGCGAGCCGGCACAGCCGGGCCCGGGACGCGGGTGGTGCGTGTAAGCGACGTCTGTACGCCGAGGCTGCTTGTGTGAAGCTGGATTCCTGCACGCGGGGTGCGGGCATCGTCCTCATCTTCTTTCCTATGTCATTCTCCAGAGATGCTAGCGCGAGCGCGAGTAAGGGCTCTGGTGCGGAGGCGAAGGCCTATATGAGTCAAGACATTGCGTCAGAGAGCACCGGAAAGACAGGCAGACGGAAAAGAAGGGAGGAGAGCACGCACCGAGGGCGAGATGGAGCGCGAGGTGAAGTATACGCTCAGTCCTCTTCCATCTCCGATTCTGCCTTCCTCTGTGCACTCCTCCTTGTCGCGAAGTTCCAAGTCGAGAACTGTCGGCGGACCCTCCTTGACCCCGTAGGCGCGTAGTGATGGAGTGGGTTGGGGCTAGAGCTGATACACCATGGATTTAGGGAGCCTCGGCGGGGCGACACGTGATCTTGGGTACATCAATCATCCCGGGCCGGCCCACCGCGTTGCTTACCAACATCCAGATGCCACGCAACTCCAGTTCCGCTCTGGCATCGTACAAGTGCGAGGAACATGGGTAGCGGAAGCACGCGAGCGTCGTGCACTCCCGAATTGATACTGTGAGCGATAAAAAATCCTCTTCGTGCCCATTGCATTTCGGAAGCCGCCAAGGAAAAGAAAAGAAGACCACTGCGCGTCTCTGGTAATATACTGGGATGTAGCTTGTCTGGCCTCCGCTGCTCTGCGAGCCTACAGGGCACTGGTAAACGGCCTGTTGGGTCGGCTTCGCCGCTGCGTTATGGCGGCCGTAGCCGTACCAGTCGGCGTTTGTCTACGGTAGACGCAGCTAATCGACGACCAAACCGAATACATTCACCGTACAAGAACACTTCGAACAGGCTCTTTAGCAAGTAGACCTAATGGACTTGTCTTCCGCTGCGTGCTCTTATCGCTTTCTCAGACATGCGATTTGTTTGCTTCAGGGTGCTAAATTACGGCTGCGTGCCAATGCAGATTCTTTGCTTCGGCCATGAGGTCCGTGTAAATAAATTTCTTCTGTCTACCCTTACTATGCGCTATCTTCCAACATCATACCCTTTTAGCCACTGTTTCCCGTTTGTAAGAGCAGCAGCAGCGGAATGCATTTTCCTTAAACAGAGGTATGCTCGCGGTTATATCCCTTCTTTAACCAATCCTCCGTACATCAGGGAATTCAAATTCGAATTGCTCAGGCTTCTCTGCAAAGCGACTCGCCTTCGGGCGGCAGCGTTCTCCTCGGTGACTAGGAGTACAAAATAAGACGAAAAAAAGTATGTTCATTGTTTCTCGGATTCGATTCTGGACGAGTACGAAATTTGGCTGCTGGTTTTGAACCATTTTTTTCGTCCCAGAGCAAGCATTCCACCAACACTCGCTCGGCAGTAGAACTTTGATTACTAATCGAAGGTCTGTTTTGTTATCTGGCTAATGGATTATTAACCTGACAGGATGTCGCAGTTCGAGTTCAACGATAGCAACTTATGCAGACGAAAGAGGTTTCGAAAGGCGGGAAATGCGCTTGCGCTCGACTCACGGTCTGACAACATATCAAATGTATGTCTGTATACGTACGTCCTCTTGTACCAGAAGCGACTGGAAATGGAGCTTGTCTGATTATCTTTAGCATCCTCCGGACGAGCAAAACTGAATGGCTTCCAATCAACCCTCTGTCAGGGTATGCCGTAAATACTAAAACAAATTGAACACAGCTGAATATAGACGATAGCGCACCCTGGTAAGTCACTGGACTGGTCGGGATCCACGTTCAGCATGGCGTACGTAGATTTCATGTCGACCGCGACCTCGTCGTCATAGCCTGTTGACAGCCTCTGCATCAGGATCGCATGGACGCTATCGCTTTTTGAACCGCAGAATTTCCATCTATATGTCCAGCTTCCTAACGTTTTCTCCGACTCGTTCAGACATACGCAAGACCTACGCTAACGAGCGTTTCAAACATCAGTCAACATTCCAAACTCATGTAGAAGACCGATCTTACACTCGAAGACTGGTAGCCGGAGAAGCGTAAAGGTTGTAAGGCGGAGTGGAGGTTGCTGTCAAAGTTTTTTGTTCAAAACCCAATCTAACGACGCAGACGACACGTCTAACGCCAATATCTTGACTTCAGCGAGGGGAAGCACGCTGGCGAATAACATCTCAATCGTGCTAGTATATGCTCCTGTTTTGGTTAGTTCTCAGAAGCCAGCTGTCCACGTACTCGACACATGCTTGCTGTATTTAAACCGACAGTAGAGTCCTACTTAGCGGAGGAACGACAATGCTTGACTACGACGTGCTCACCAGCATTTTCGCAGATTTGGCGAGACTGAAGTGTCCGATATAGGCTGGGCATGCAAAATCTACTAGGCATTTGAAGTGAGCCTACGTCCTTGATCTCGTATTTTGGGCGCTCGCCTAAGGAAGCTTGTAGAAAGGATATCGATTCGAACATTAGGTAGAAAGCTGAAAAGTCCAGCATTAACCTGCACGAACAAAGAGAATGGAGGGAATGATGGCTGGCGACCCCGGAAAAAGACGCTTAAGAGATAAAAATGGCTAGAATCGAGAAATAACACTTGCGCGATAGAGTTTACTCCTCAATTCAAGCTCGCCCGGAGACCGTCGCTTTTAGGCCCAACATAAGTTTATTCTATCTCCTTAAGAGAAACCTTCTGGATCCAGTTGCGTCCGCATCGCAAGCGCTTCGTCACGTCTGGCGATCAGAGGAACAACACTGGTTGATTTCTGGCGCGATGGACGGCTTCGGTACTTCACAGTGTCCCGGATCCGAAAGTTCGATCTTCCGCCTGTGGAAGCAATAGAAGGCTTGAGTCTGGTCTTGTCCTCTTTTCTTGTCTTTGACGACGTTTTTGATGTCCAAAGCGTGCCAATAGCGCCAGCACACGCGAAGCGCTATCACCCATCAGCCAGCAAGCAGCCAGAAGGAAAGTCAAGAATGAGCCGTGAACTCGGAGCCAGAGCGCTAAGATTTCGCAGTATGCAGTATAGGAAGTCGTTGATTCGAGGGAATTGAAGAGCTATCCGCAACGGCCCGCGTTCATTGGTGTATGAGACCCGGCATTGATGGTATTACTAACCAATATGTAAGCCGGCAACCGAAAAGATACGAAGAAATTCTAGAACGTAAACTCGGCATAGACCGAAAAGCTGCTTTGCACACCTGTAGTCCAACTCAACGTCACCTTGCTATTCGCGTCTTCAGTCTGACGATTTCAACCCTGACGATAAGGCTGGCGCACACTGGCAGAATCTCGCATGCGAAAATCGACGAGGAGTATGACACTGAGCTTTGCAAAGTCCGACTTGAAGGACCTAGTGTACGTGCTGCTTGCTCCACTACTGGCATTTTGACGTCGCAGAATTTTGGACGACACATACATAATGGCTTGCCGGCCGTATTGAAGTTTCCAATGTCCCCGCGCGGCTTCGAGTCTCTCGTTCCTCCTTACTCAACCATGAACCGACTCGTCTCTCTACAATCCGTCGTTGTATCTCGATACGACGAAGAAGAGGACACTGCGTCTATTATGACAAAGGAAACTCGCAGCGATTTCACCTGCTCGATTGTCTCATCTATCTCGTTGACTCGGACAGTCTCTAACAACGTCGGGGCAGGCCGCACCCTCGACAATTATTTCTACAAGCCGCTTGGAAGGGCACTCGAGCTTGCGTTGAATCGCGCACATGCAGAGGTCCAATCTCGTCGGGAAGCGAAGGCCTTTCGTACCGCTGAGAAGCAGGTTCTTTTAGCTTGCCTTGTCATCAGAGGTCTTTGCACTTCGACGCTCTCCAAGATTCCCGGAGATGGATTCAGCGTTACCCATTGGCCTCGGCAGCCCTACAGCATCGGTCTAACTGGCCTATTGTTCATCTGGGGAGTGCTAAACCAGGCTCCGGGATGGGATGAAGGGCGAATTGCACTCCAATGCAAAATTATTGCTTCGCTTATGAGGTGCGAGTCGTTTCTTTTCTCTAACCCATCTCACTCTTTCGGCCATTCTAAAAACTAAAACCGGCAGTCATCCTTCCCCGTCGGTCAAAGCTGCCGCTTTCAAAACAATCCTTGACTTGACGGAGGAATTTCCACGTCTATGCCTCTTTTTTGACCAATCAGCCGTCGAGAAGGAAGCTCAATCCCTTCAACTTACTTCAGAACAGAGTTTAAAAAGACGATACTCCTTTCTATTAGATGGCCCAGATGACAACAAAGTAAAAATACTTCTTCGCCGCCTGGCGTGCTCGATCCCAGACTCCGTCATATCAAAAAACAACTTCCACGTCTTTCGTCCGGCTCTCCTATCTTTTCTCGCCAATGCCCTTGATATTTACGTGTAAGAATACAAATCTATTCCATTCTTCCTCTATTCACTTCGTTTCTCAGGGATTTCAAGTCAGTCGATTTGCCGCTATGGACGTCTATCAGTTCGCTTCTACATGTCAAGGAATTGTACCGCTATGATCACGATAATCTCATCGCCCAGGATGAGCCCATCGTCATATTCTGGAGAAGCTGTTACGAGATAATTGTCAAAGCAGAGAAGCGACACTCTGTCTTCCCGTTCTACGAGTTCGACGTAACATTGCTCAATGGATTGAAGAATACATGGGAGAATGCCCATTCCTCCCAGCTGATCTCGAAAAGTTCGATCGAGAAAGTGGAGGATTTGGTGCGACTATCCTTCGGGATCATTTACCAGATATTCAAGATAAGGTGACATGATATCTCATTGCACAAATGGCGTTGCTCCTCAATGTTTTATCCCCACTCCTATATATCAGGCCTTATTGGAAACGTTCCTACGACGCTAAGCGTTTCGTGGAATCGAAATCGGTATTGTCATCCGACAGAATTCAAAAGCTATGGGAGGAAAGTTTTGACGGGAATGCAGAGCTTCTCCGTTGGTGGCACGAACTGCTTAAGACGCATGGTCAATAGACACTCAGGCTTGTTGACGTTAGATTGGCGGAGAACATCCATGTAAGTCGAACAGGCTCATTTATAATGTAATGTTTTTATGTATTAATACTTCCGCAGTTCATCTACAGCACCTTTTCTGTATTCGTTCGCTTGTGCTTTCAATCACGTTACTCAAAAGCTGGTCGCCAGACCCATTAAAAAATGTCTGATCGTGAGTTTCAAATCACGTCTCCGTATAGGTATTTCTCCTGGCGTGCGTCCACTCTAGATCTCTTCTATAAATCTTGGACGTGTATTCTATCTCTTCCTCTTCCTTATGATTATTCAGTGGGTAGAATCCGCTCCGCAATTCAGCGTCCATCCGTTTCTGCAATCCTGATATTCTTTTCGGGTTCTTGATTCAATATCTCCCTTTACCTAACGTTTGCGTCTCTTTACTCATCAACAACTAAACATCTCCCTTCTTTTTTCGCCAGGTGTATGACCGGAGGTTCTTTGTCGATTTGTACCTTGTAAGACTCCCCGAAAATTTCTTGAATTTCAGTCTCTTCAGGTATCGATGTTTCCGTACGCGCTTAATAGATTTCTGTAATCTGCAGTTGTATCTGCCATACGAAAATATCATTGAGTGTCTATCTTAGCACAAATCTGGCAGTGCCAATTCTGAATGGTCCGCAGAATATGAAGGTCAAGAGTCTAACCTCAAGCTGAGCCGCATTTTCATTCTTAATTCATCTCGAGAATCGCGCACGACGATGCCAGTGTGGCAACAACAGCTTAGTCCGGTACAGACTACGGTACGCAGATAGCGCAGCCGCGAATGGTCGACGGGAAGCGTGTCTTAGCGCAGGCAGCACACTGGAGTGCTATACCGACTTGACTCCAACTGTGCGCTTGACCGTGTGAGAGTAAGCTTGACCCGTTTCTTGAACTACAGACTTGCGAGTATCTGTGTCCGCTGACTTGCACTTGCGGAGTCGAACATCCCAAAACACGCGACACACCCGACGAGCTGACACCTGCGAAGATAGACAACGAGCGAAGCTGTTCAAAACTCTAGGACAGTGTGATCGAGAACATATTTAGATTCAAGCGCAGGCGAGAAAGTACATGAGGACGTGGTGAGAGGTGCGGGCTTGCTGACATGAGAAGACAATCTGTGCATGTACGTGCTAGGATCGACGTGTGCGTTGGCTATTCGTAGCAAGTCCAAAATGTAAGAGAAATTAGATAGCATATTGACAAAAAGCTTTTGAAATAATGGAAACGTACCAGATCCTCTGATTCTCATCGTACTTCTTTAAAGTCTCCGTTTGTCCTTCCAGCTATTTATTGTAAGTTGCCGTTCTGCCTATGCGTTTATATATCCAACAGGAGAAAAACCATTGATAGCACTCAGAGTCGGGACACTTCTCTAGTGCGAATCAAACAACACGCATTACTAAAAGCTTCCTTGAAAGGACGAGGGGAAGGAAAAAGAGCAGATTTCTTCCGGCATTAGTTGTAAGAAATAACGTTCAGTTGATAAAGTTTGTTCACTCGCCTCGAGGACCTCGCTGTCCTTCGGTGCAGACCTCATTTGCAATACGAGAAGGATCACGTACTGTCAATCGCGATGCGCCCGCTTCGCAGGCGCTGAATGGCGCCTCGCGACCAAGCGTCTTCAGCGAGCAATCCAAGATCGGTTCGAAGCGCGGGCATCTCCAGTCGCACTTGCCATCGCCATCGACGGCTTCGCTCGGCTTCAACATCAACATTGTCAGCTGAGATACACATTGCGAAGGCGCGGCGGCCGTCAACTGGAAATTTGATTCTGGGGCAGAGCTGTCCTAGACCCTGGCACCCGTGGACTCCCACAGGTAATAGCGGTAATAGCTCCCGACATCCCGAACCTCCAAATAGCGCGATCAGGCGCGATCGTGTAACACCGCACGGAAGTAACTGATTCGAGGCTTGTCCTTTTTCTCGTTCCTTGGAAACGCTGGCGATGTCCTATTGATCATGAGATGGCGGCAGCGACGTACAGCGTCAACAGCCATTCAGTTAGCGGCCAGTCCAGAAGCATTTCTTACGCGCCAGTGCCGCAGGCGACGGCGCTGTCCTGTTGATATACACACAGCTGTCCCGATGCCAGTGCAGTACCGAATATCGTGTCGAGATAGCAAGGCCCCAGCGTGGGTCCGGAATGGAGATGTGCTGCTCGCTGGCAGTGAGTTGGAAGGTTGCTGGAGGATAAGAAGCGTCGGTCACAGCGCGTGGCCGACACAGGCTCGTCCGAAAAGGGGCCACGTTCGCACGGAAGGCGTCTACCAATCCTGCCGATGATGCGGCATGCGTCCGCATTTGGCCTTTCCCGACAAGCAGGTTTTTGAGTTTTTTTAGGCTCTCGATCCCTGGAGACCCCGAGGACGGCTGTTTTTAATTTTGTATTTTTAAAGAAGCGCACGAGCCGGAGCGAGATGCGGGGCGTCTTACGCCGTGCCGCCGTATGTAATCAGTTGAAGTTTTAAAGCAGGGGACGTCGACGTTTAATATCAACGGAATTGTTTCGCTGATGTTTTATTTTAAACTCTGCATTGGGCTGACATCGCAGAGTTGGCGCTCCTTCGAACCTTCGGCAGTCTAATGGTAATGTGCATATCAGTATATCCTGCGCGCCCGCAATACTGGTGAGAAGAGGCCCGTAGGTCACGCTGCTTGACTAAGTTCAAGGCTCAAGCTCGAGGATCATGTGTATCCTGAAGGGAAGCGTACATCTATATGAGCAAGTACCTGATCTTCGTCTATCCAAATCTGTGAGCCTGAAAGTAAATCATGCGCCAGCCAGCTCGTTGAATGAGTCCTCTCTCCCTGTCATCTTATTTTTGCAGTTCTCAAAGCGGAGGGTACTTTTCTGATGAGAAGAAAGGGTCGTCGGATATGTACGTAGCCCAGTATGCCACGGCCATAGTTGAGGAATGGCAAGGCCACGCTCGCTTCTGTCGGGTTTTTTCAAGTCCTTGCTCAACCGTGATATCTGCTTGATATTTTTTTGAAAGCGTCAGAGCAAAAGAGGAACCACGAGAATTCAATAAATAGAATTGAAATGTCAATTAATGCGGAGCAAGCCCTCTGTAGAACATGAGTTGAACGTGGAAAGACCCCACGCCCGATGGCTCGCACAGCCTGCCATATTCCGTCAGACGATGCACTTGTGCTCCAAACTTGCGCGATTCCAAAATAACACCAGGGGAAGCATGGGGACCATACGAAACGCGAAGAGAAGAGTTGTGCAGCTCGAAGGACGAAGCATTTCTGCACTTCAATAGGAAGCCTGTGTGCCGGTGCTCACGAACCAATATTCACGAAAGCAAAACTAATGCATATCCCCATCAAACTTACTGCATACAGGTATGCATTATGCATTATGAGTTTTATGCATTATCTTATAGATATTTTCTTACTACCAACTCGGTGGAAGCTAAAGTCTATGCATTTTGGGAGGTTATGCATCACGAGGAGTATGCATTAGCAGAAGTTCGACTGTATTAGCATTTTATTATGATGAGTGTCTCATAAAGTGCAAATGGCATCTATAAAACATTTTTGGAGGACATTTTGTGGAAAAATATGTTTACTTGCAGGTCGGTGGCTGGCCCCGGGTCGACCCTGACCTGACCTGCTGGGTCAGGTCAGCAGCGGGTCACAGCGGGTCAGGTCAAGGTCAGCTAAGACTCAGAAAATCCCGGCACGTTTGCGAGTGGCACTGGGGACTGTATGTGACAAAAAATGATCAGGGTGTGCCCCATTCTCTGCCATTTTCCACACTATAGCATTCATGTCCCACGACAAGTCGAACATGGCTTTGTAGTCATCCTTCTTATCCGGATCTCTTGCCACTATGTATTTGTCATAATTCACAAGGAATAAATTAGCTCTCCATGTTGTCTCTCGATATTGTTCGCGGCTTACATATCATGTACGACGTACCGTCGATAGTTTTGCAGTAGATTTTGCAATCTACCTTGTAATCATTCAACCCTTCAAGGAAACAGAATTGTTCAGTAACACAGACAATTACGAGCACAGTCGCCCGAATTACCTACAGTAGCAGATTGCTTTGACAAGTACAATACTGGGCGCCATGATACCGGGATTTTCGATTGTTACCTCTTCCCATTCACCATCTGCATCTTTTATCATCCTTTCTTTTTTTTCATCATCCTGTATTTTCAGCATGTCTCAGGATCTGAGGCATTTTCTGCTCTGGTTACACTGTAACACTATTACAGACTTACCTCGATATTGGTCCCATACTTGTAAGACACCATTTCCATTTTGGTTGATTGTTAAGCTGGAGAACTTGTTGAGAGGGGCTGTTATGCTGCTTGCGATCGATGGAGTTCAGGAGAACGTATGGGGTTTTATACGCATAGCTGCAAGCAGCAAAGCGCACACCAAAGCCTGCCTCGCGACGGTTTCCCGCTTTGCGGAGCATACGAAAACGCGTAATGCGCCAGAGTATTGCAGTGGCGAAGCTTCGTTGCCTGGGGAGCGACATCGTATGCGCTGCAGTTTGCTGCACCTTGGCGTTGGCTCTTGACGACTTGCAATGGTTCCACCTGGGCCTTTCTGCCTCCATGCATCACAGCAAGCGGCATTGCTTGCAAATCAGTAGAAAGCTCGACTCGGAACTTCTCCATTTGGGTCGACAAGTCCTTTGCTAGTACAAAGAATGCACGATTACCGAAGACAGTTCCGCAATCTGACCAAGCAAACTGGGTACAGATTGCCACAAGGTTGCACAGCAAACATACAATCCAAGCAATTGTTGAAGCTGGTACGCAAAGCTGATTATTTGGCACCCAAAGCAGTGTGATGTTGAGGTAGTGGACGAGCTGGGAAGTGTTTTGTCGTCAGAACGTGAGCAAAAGGATCTGTCTTGAGTTGGCGCAGGCAGACCGCGTATTCGAGCTGTTCTTGCAGAAGCGCAACGGTTTCACGAGTTATACATGTATATGAATACGAACGAATGTCCACCGCGCTCACAAACCGTACTTCAGGGACTTCCAAACATTTACTAGTTGGGCCATTGTCCGCGCACTCCTCGAGACCAGAGAGCCATGCCGCCATGATGGAGGGAATCTCATTTCCTCTGAAGAGCCTATAGTAATATTCTGGACGCGATGTGGCAAGCTACTACAGAAGTCCAGAAACCGGGTTCCACACGTATACCTGCATTGCACCGACCTTCTCATCGCTGGACTAGAGGAGACATGGCGAGAAGCCCTACTGCTCGTCTCAGTAAGCTTGCCCGCAGAAGTGGAGCAATTGATACGTCTGTCCTTCCAAATGATTCTCGAAATGTGAGTGATCGGTCAATATGCCAGCTGTACATGCTGGCTCACTGGCGTTCCGTCTTGAAGGTCATTTCTTATAGAAAAAGCGGACTGGCACTCGTATCTCTATCGCGTGAAGGCGGCCATATCTTGGATATCGGAAGGACTTGGCAGCCACCGGGATAGATGGACGCAAGAGTCTGGAATTGACGAGATGTGGGATGAGATGTTCAATGAGCTTCCAGCAGACGACGAATCTGAGCCCCGTTCGGATTGACAGAATCTCCTTCCAAATCCTCTCTGTTCCACTAGAGTGATCCAGCATCGTCTCTTGAAAGATCAAGTTAGGAACATAGCATTATGAAGACTACAAAATACACCAATCAAAACACAGTCATGTATATCTAATACGAGTTCTTGTTGCGGTTGCATATCGACAGCTGGGGAAACGTGGACATGAACATGAGCCTTGGAGACGGCGTAGACGATTAGACGAGAACGAGAAAAAGGAAGAGAAAAAGAAGAGACAAAATGGAAGCGAGAAACCATGTATGGAAACATTTTTGTTTGGAGTCGCAAAAGGGGAGAGAGAAAGACCACGAGAAAGCAGCGGCGAAAGAAAATGAGGAAAGAAAAATAGCAAATAAGAAACAAAAAAGAAATTACAGAAGGCCAGAAGGACTCAGTCCTCCACCTTCATAGCCGCGTCCACCGCGTCCATGATCTCCGCGTCGGCGTCAGCGTCGCCCTCCCCGGAGCCCTCGCCGGAACCCTCTGCGCCATTGTCATCGCCCTCCCCATCGGCATCGACGTCCCCGGCGCCGCCCAACCCGCGCTCAGGGAGGTCCCCGTCCGCGTCCCCGTCGAACCCGTCCTCGAGCTCGTCCATCTGCGAGGCACGCCCGCGCCCGCGCGACGCGTGGTACTCGCGAGAGACTGCATGCGCGTGGTCCATAGTGGCAACCGAGGGCAGCGGCATCGGCATGCGCTTCCCCGAATCGCCCCTCGCGGATACGGCCACGTTGGCCAGAGAATTGATGCCGGGGGCGTGCACGTCGTGGTATTGCCGCGCGCTCAGGGCCGGGTAGCTCAGCGGCATGGTCTTCAGCGGACTCTGGTTCTGTGCCTTCGTGAGCGAGGAAAGCGAAGACGAGGACCCGTTCGCGGCGCGCGCGATCTCCGCGTCGATGTCCATATCGCCCTCTCCCTCCCCCTCGCCGTCGAGGAGTGCGTCCTCCTCCTCGACGTCCCCGTCTCCATCGCCGTCGAGCAGGTCCTCCTCGTTCACGCTCGAGCCACGGCTCCCTGTGCCTCCTCCTCCGGTAACCGCTGCGGCAGACCGCGCGTGGGACTGGCTATGCTGGTGAGGAAGGGCGCGCGAGGAAGAACCGTTTGCGTACTGCTCGCGCGTGGAGATAGAGTTAATATAAGGCGGCGTCGGCGGGCGCCTGTGTGCGTTCTGGCTTGCCAGTCCGCTCGCGGTGATGTTTGTGCCGGCCGAGGGATACGCCTGGCCTTGACTGAGATGCGAAGATTCCGCAGGATGCAGCCTCCCGCTCGCCACCGCAGAGGCGTACGCAGACACCGGTGAGCCAGAGTGCGAACGGCTCGAGCCCGCTCGGCTCTCCGGGTCGCGTTCGTGCTCCCGATAATGGCTCACCGGCCTGGGGCTCAGCATCTGCGACTGCGTCTGTGCGCGCCCGGTATGGTGGTCAACCAACAGCGTGTCCTGGCGCGCCGTCGCACGTGCGCGGCCAACAGCCGCGTGCTGGCTCTGACCCGCAGAGTGCCCGAGTGCAGACTGAGACTGGGAATGCGCGAGCGCGGGGTGCGACGAGCGGTGCGCGATCATCTGCGCCTGCTGGCTTGCGCTCACGGAGTCCAGAGTACCGCGGCGCTCGACGCGCTTCATCTTCTTGCGGCACCGGTCGCACACAGTTCCCGGCCCCTCAGGTCCAGGGCCCCACTTCTCGACGCACTTGCCATCCTTGTAGCGGCCGGGTACACCGCACTGCCGACAAATGCGCTGGCCCTGCGCGTTCTGCGCGGGGAAGCCGCCGCCGGGAAGTGCCGCCGCCTGGGGCGCGGTTGCGCCTCCTGCAACAGATAGCATGTCAGTATTTTTTATTCTTTGGAAGAAAGGTAGAGTGTGCGTACCGCCGCTAACGACCACCCCGCCCGGTCCGAGCGTGACCAACTGGCTCGAAGGCACCGACGCCTTCGCGCCGCCTCCTCCAGGAACAGACCCCATCCCCGCGCCATTGATGCCGTTGCCGTTGACGTTCACTATCGCGTTCCCGTTTCCGTTCGCATTGGGACTCAGGCCGTTGACCCGGGCGTCGCCGTTCGCCGAGTGGGTCGACGACGTCTGCGACGACGCTTTCCCGGGGGGTGCACCCGTGACGGGAGGCGCAAAGATGGTCGTCTGGTATTGGTGGACCGTCGGCGGCTCACGGAGCGGACCTGCGCCGAGGATAGGCGAGAGGCGGACTGCGAGAAAAAAAAAAACGATGTCAGGATTCATTTTCTCTCGAAACTTGCAAGAGGTAAAAGAAGACTAACCGCCATCGTCTCTCCTTCTCCCTCCCTCGCGGTCCGTCGCCGTCTCAAGGAGCATCTCATCGATACTCCACGAGCTCCCGGCGGAGCTCCGGCTCACGCTCCGCCGCCTAGCACCAGGAACACCCGCGCCGTTCGCCCGAGAGCGCGACGAGCGGTGGGCTCGTGCGACCGCGCCGACGTTGGGGCCCTGAAGCGCGGCGTTTGGGTAGTAATCGACACCGGGCGCGTGGTGGTGCTGCCGCGACGAAGCGTACTCGCGCCCGCGGCGCTCGCGCTCCTTCGCGTCCCTCACAAGCTCTCGCGCGTCTACCCTGATATGCTCGCGACCTCCGTCATCGTATCCCATGCGCGTGACGCTCGGGTGGCGCGAGACGCTATGCGCATGTGCGTTGTTGTCGTACTTCGCATCGAACCTGCTGTCGTACTTTATTCCGTTCGTTCCGGGCGGCGCGGGTACGACAACGGACCCTGCGCCAACGGCCTCGCGGTCACGAAAATAAATCGACGGAACGTGTGTCGGCCCACCGCCCGGAGGCGGGGGAGGCGCAGCGTGCGCGGACCAGGCGGTTGGGTGGGGGTCGTACGTCCTAGAAGACGTGTGAGGGAGCGGTGCAGCGGGGAGCGCTGTTGGGTGCGCGGAAAGAGGATGGGACGCGTGGATATGAGAGTACGGCGGGCTGGCGGCATGCGCGCGTACATGCTGAGGCGGAGAGAGCGAAGGCTGTAGATTCACAAGTAGTCAGTATATCGTTCCAAGAATTCAACTAAGGAAGAAGGAAACGTACGGAATCAACCTCCATGTCCCACCCGCCGACCCTGCGCCTCTTCTCATCGAAATCCTTTTCGCACTCGCCATTAAGCAGATCCTCCGGCCCGCGGCCACTCCTGCTCCTGTGGCTGCGTTTCGCGGGAACGACGCCCGCAGCGGACATTGAGAGCCCCGTGGCGGACGGCGGCGGGGGTAGCGGGAGCGTGTGGAAAGACGCGCTTTGTTGAGAACTTTGCCTCAGGTGGCCCGATCCTTGCCCGTGTCCGTGTCCGGGAGCCGGATAGAGTGCAGAGGTTGTGCCTCCAGCGTGAGGTGGCGGCAGAGCGCGGGAGTATCGCAGGGAGGTGGATGACGCAGGTGGCGCGGGATGTGCACCTGGTCCCGTGAGCATGCTACTTCCGGACGACGGGGCGCCGATGGCGTGCGGCAGGGGAAGGGAAGGCAGGCTCAGAGCGTCGTCCCTTTGTTCGTGCTGAAAATGCGGACTCTCGGAAGAGGCAGCGGTCGGGTAACCGGGGTACGCCACGGGGGCGTGCGACGCCGTCGAGAGGAGGCGCGCAAAAGCGGCGCGCGCGTCCGCGGAGCGGAGGGAGCATGCGTGCTCGTACCGTTCGACCTCAGTGAACTGCGCGCAGAGAGACTGCAGCGACGCAGCGAGGTCGGCATGAGCACTGTGCAGCATATATTCAGCAAGTGAAAAAAAAAAAAATCGAAGAAAATCTGCTGCTTACCGCTCAGCGCGCTCATGCGCGTGCCTCAGCGTCGAGGACGGCCTTCACGGCGCTCTCGGGGACTTTCGACTCCGCTTTTACGTCTTTCTCCCTTTCCCTCTCTCCATTGGTCTTCTCTCCGTCCACATTTGGGTCAGGAGAAGCGCGAGAAGGCAGGCCTTGGACCGACGCCAGAAGGCGCTCGGCGCGGGTGGCGCGGCCCTGCGCGACGGTAAGCTCGCGACGGAGTGCGTCCGCGTCTGCAAGCGCGGAGGAAAGAAGCAGGGCTAGTTGGGAGGGAGCCTGGGCAGCGGTAAGTTGGGCGGCATGGTTGAGGAGCGGAGACGAAGTTGAGTTTGAATGCAAGGGCTTGGGAGAGGCGGAGGAGCCGGGGCTACCGGCGATTGCGGACGCTGTTGAGGTGGGTAAAGCCGTGTGCGAGAACGTCGGAGGCGGAGGCGGGGACGCTAGAGCTGGTTTCGAGTCCGACATGGATTGGTCCTCGTCGCGCGACTGAGTAGGGGACGTCCTGCGCAGCGCCGGCGGGCTTGCGGCCACAGACGGAGGAAGCTGCGGGAGGGACGGCGGGGTGGCGGACTTGACGATGCTGACCAGCGCGGGCGGGCTTTTCGTCGCTGTGCTCGTCGTTGTCGTCGTGGAGATGGTTGTTGAGCCCGAGTGGGGCGCCGTCGCGGGCAGAGCGGGGACGGGAGACACGGACATGCGGTGGGTGGCTCGAGGGAGTCAGGGACGTCGTCGGGGAGTCGGGGGACGGGTTGTCGGTTGTCGGTGGACGTCGAGGGCGACGACGAGGGGAGGGGATCGAAGAATGGTGGGTGGCAGAGAGAAGGGGGGGAAGGTGGGGAGAAGAGAGAGGTGATGGGGGCCCAGCACGACTATTTGGCGGGTAAGTCGCGCGGCCTCCCGCCGGTGGGCGGCAGCCGCAGCGCCGAACGCGGGCAAGACCCTTCCACCCGAACTTTCTCTCCTACCGCTTCGGGCCAAGTGACGTACGGCGCGGCACCGCGCGTGCCACCTCGCGTTGCCGCATGCGGGCATCGGCCCACCAGAGGCCCCGGACACCGCACAGCGCGTGGGCGCTTCGCCCATCACCCCGCAGGTCGCCGCACGCTCCGGCGCACCGCGCGCCCACACTCAGGGTCCATCCCGCGGGCGCGCGGCCCAGCAACCAACCGCAGAGAGACCCGGGACAGCGCAGCCAGCGCCGGCGATGGCCTGCGCCCCCGCCGGGATTGCCGTGTGCCCCGTGCGCGCGTGTGCCCCGTCGCCCCTGTGCGCAGTCGGTTGCCATTGCGGGCGCGCTTCGTGCGTGCCGTCCGCTGGTCGGCCCCGATGGCTGCCTAACCGGGCGCCTTCCCGCGGGCACGGGCACCCATTCACCCATTCCGCAAGCGGTCTAGACCCTGGTTATATTACCCGCGCGCTCGCCGGGTCCCCGCCACCGATGCGGGGTTGCGGCCACGCTGTCCACGCCAAGCGTCATCCGGTGCGTTGGCTGCGGCCTGTTGGCTGTTGGCTACTGCTGGCTGGTTGTCTGTTGTCTGTTGATCTGTTGACCTGTTGACGCTCCTTTGGCGCGCGCATCGCGTGCGCAGCACCCCGCGTCAGCCGCCTGGCCGCCGCCTTTTCTCCGGCCTCTTCGGCTTCCATCCCTCGCCCGCACCACGCCCCAGCTGCGCCCCCTCTTCTCCTCCCCTTTGCGTCCTCCTCGCCTCGCCTCGCCACGCCTGCCTATCAAGTCTCTCTCTCCCGTCAAGCTCGACACCGGCTCCCGACCGCGAGCGAGCCAGCGTGGGCGCGCGCCGCCAACCGCCATCAATGCGTCACTCACTGGCCACTGTGCTCGCCGCCCGGGCCCTCGCGGTGCCATCGCCCATGTAAAATTAGGCGCTTCGGCGGCGCGCGCGCACACGATGTCCGACCGCCCGTGCCTGGACCATATCGCATGCGGCATGACACATTCCTGCCTTTCCAACCCCCGACGAACCCCGGCGCGAGCTTACTCCTTTAAGTAATAGACTCGACTCGCCTAATCCATCCATCAACTCCGCCAGCGAACTCCGCAGGCGTCATCAGCCTCCGGCCGAACTTCGATGGCAGCACAGGCGCCAATCCTGCCACAGAACACAAGAACTCCCGAGGCCCCGTCGGCGCGCCCGCCCCGGCCCGGCCGGACTCCCTATTTGGGGAACACCCGGCTCTAATGTTTACGCGCCTTCCGGGCGGTCGCGCGCGCGGTCGGGGCGCGCCGCGGCGGGACTAGGCTACGGTATGTCGTATTCCCTTTCGACTTCATAAATCCAAATAAAGTTGAATTGACATCTTGCCGAGCTCAACCTCGTCCATATCCCCGAACCGTGCGGTATTGTTTGATTATCCAGCTCGTCACCCCGAGCGAGACTTCTCCGCCGCGGAAATCGCAAGAACGCTACGAGTCGTGCGCCAGGCTAGGCTCCGGCCCGGCGCGTCGCTTACGTACCCCCCCAGCTTCCAGCCTCGTTTTTCTCGTGGAAATCGGCATCAACTCACACCTGGTACGTACGTTACGCACGTCGGCGTAATAGTTCTAGGCTTACGAGCCGTACATCATTACCGAGGGAAAAAAACGCTGCAGAATGGCGCGACGCGCTCCACTCGCCCCTCTTGGCTAGCTCGGGGAGACGCTGCCGCGTCTCCCCCCCACTCGTCAGCGCGCGCATCAGGGCTTTGCCGGCTGCGCCATCCCTGCCCTGGGCGACGGCAAGAATCCCGCAAAGGAAGGGAAAAGGGCAAGACCAGGCGCAGCACGATAGCGGTTTTCGCGGCCCGCGCGAACACACGGGAACCCCCCCCCCCCCCCCCCCCCCCCCCCCCCCCCCCCCCCCCCCCCCCCCCCCCCCCCCCCCCCGCCTCGCGGTGCCGCCCCCTGCGATCAGCAGAAAAGAAGCGAAGCCGCCTCTGCCTCGCGCTCTGCGTCTCTATCGGCATCCGCGGAGGGGCACTGCGCCTCGAAGCCCTGTTTCGTGCCGCTTGCCGCCTGGAACGAGCGCAGTCTACGCTGTCTCCTCGAAAGAGTGTACTTCGCGAATCCCTACGCCGTCTGCGTCTCGCGTCTCCCCGTTTCCTTCTCTCGGACTCGCTGGACGATGTGCACCTGACGCCTTTACGTAGAACCCGATATCTTTCTGCGAGCGCGTTATAAATATATATGTATACAGAACAAATACATGAAGGCAGCGCACTACTCAAAAAAAAAAAAAAAAAAAAACTCCCTAGGCGGCCGCTCCTGTTATATATATCACCCGCCGCGGAATGAACACGGAAACGATCTACGGGCTGCTCCGACCACGTCGGGTGACGCAGGAGCAGGTGGAAAGTGCGTTCCGCCGTGTATGTGCGTGTGAAGGCGCGTGTCGGCTCAGCGCGTGTGCGCTCTCGCCCTACCCTGAAGATCATCGTCGATGGGCTGGTTATTACCTCCTACCTGCCACGGCTTGATTTTGAGAAAACCTATGTGCCTTAGTGAAGGAAGACTCAAACTCGAAGGAAGCTCGAAAGACGCGCCCTGCACTCAAGGCAAGCGCGGGTTTCAATCACGGGCGTGTATACGCTTCATGGCAATAGAGGCACGAACCTGCGCATGTCTGTGTAGTTTTGGTAAGTGCGAATCTCCATTGACGAAAATTTTAACGAGTAACTGATTTTTCGGACGCTCAATCGACTGTGTACTGGATAGAGTTGGACCCGTCAAGAGACTGGTGAAAACCTTCACAGTCGGCGGTAAATTCTGCATGCTGACCCGAACTCAAATCTATATGGTGTCT
>JAJOHG010000420.1:0-21192 GCA_021029095.1 Phellopilus nigrolimitatus | reverse complement strand
AAAGACTGGGCTCCCTTCTTGGCGTCACCTGCATCCGCATCGGCAGCAAAACACGTATCAACCAGTCAGCCTCCGCACATGACGAGCAGAAATAGCTCACTACGCACCGTCAGACATGTCTAGCGTCTAGTGGTTCGTGAAAGTAAAGTGAAAAGAGGTAGGCGAGGAGAGGCGCGACTCGACAGCGAGTGGCGAAGAAGAGGAGAGGTAGGAGGACGGCGACGTCAACGATGAAAGTTGGTTGGAAAGACCGAAAATTGCGCAAGCGGAGTTTATGAGCAAATCGGCATCCCGGGTCCCTCCGATCATATTCCCATTATGTCATCGCCGCGTTGGGCGTCTCTGATTTGTCCCATTTCGCGGACGATTTGCGTAGATTTTTATTGGCTCGTGCGGAGGTCGGCGGCAAGCATGCTCGGAACCATCGGGCCTCTTCGAGCGTGTATATTTAGAATCAAATATCGTACGTATGAACGAAAGGTAAAGAAAATATACGTGGCAGAATTTCTCGACTAAAAAATTATTACACGTACATAGTTTACAGTAATCAAAGGGCAAAGTAAAAGAGAAAAAGAAAAAAGAGAAAGGAGAAGAAAGAAAGGAAGAGACGAGAGTGAGTGGAGGAGAGAGGAGAAAAGGAGAGCGAGAGGAAGGACTCGAAGACAGGAAAACGCCGAAACCAGAAATAAAGAAAAAAAAAAACTATAATCCAAGCTTGAGAATTAGACCGGTGTACAGAGAGTGGAACTAAAATAAGAAGACGCGCAAAGGAGTGGCAGCGAGAGAAAAGAGAAACAAACAAAGCAAGGAGCGGATAGTGCATCAGAGACATCACAGAAAAAGGAGAAGAAAAGAAAAAGGAAAGAAGGGATGTCCGTCTACGAAAAGACCGAACAAAAGCGGAGAACAAAACAGCGAGGGAGCTCGAGCGCTTTTATGATGACGCGGCGCGCGCGTGCGCCGTGCGCAGGAATGACTGCTGCTCGCCCGCATACGCCGATGCCGATGCCGACGCGCTCCCCGGCGCTGCTGGCCCGAACGCGTACGGGCTCGCCAGCGGCGCCTGCTCCTGCGTATGCCCCGGGTAGTGATCCTGGCCCTGGCCCTGGGCCGGGCCCTGCTGCCCCTGCGCCTCGGCATCCTGCTGCGCAATCTGCGCCTCGCGCTCGCGCTCGGCCTTCAACTGGTCGCGCTCCGTTTGGGCGCGCGTCGACGCGCGCAGCGTCTCCATGTCGATCTCCAGAGCAGCAGCAGCCGCATCCGTGCTCGCCGCCTTGTCGCGCTTGCGCAGCAGCTTCGCGTAGTCTGCAGTCGTATATGTATAAATGAAGCAATCGCGCAATTAGCGGTCGTTAATGAGAATCTGGGGGACTACTTACGCAGTCCGCACGCGTTGCACAGTGTCCGCGCCCCGTCCGGCCCGCGTCGCCATTCCGGCGTCTCGCGTATATTGCACGAGTGGCACTTGCCCGGGGGCGTTGCGCGCTATAAGTAAGAAAGAAAAAAAAAGCAGGAAGATAAGTACGTATTGCCCAACACAATCCTAAGATAAATAAGGGAAGGGACGTCGAAGACTCACACTGCGCTTGCGGTACTTCCCCTTCGGTACGCCGGCCGCGAGCGTGCCCACCTGCATCGCGCGCTTGCTGCGGATCAGCGCCATGTCCTTTTCTGCGACGCTCTGCGCCTTCGTCCCGCCCGCAGGTGGCGTCGCGATGTATGCGGGAACCGCGGCGGTTGGAGTGGGCTGTGATAAGCCAGTGTCTTTAGTAATCGAATACGAGGACGGTGAAGGGACTGAGAACGCACCTGCGCATACACCGCACCAGAGTCGTCGTCGTCCGCCGACACGTCCTCCCACGGCCTCTTCGGCGCGCTGCGCGCCCCTCCCATTCCCCCGGCCGAAATCAACGGCGCAGGCACCGGCTCGCCCATCCCCTTTCCTCCGCCCGCGCTTCCGTCTGCTCCCGAGATACCCGCCACGGAGGCAGTGCCCGATGAGAGCGCAGTCGACGAGACGGCGCCCTCCGCGATTGCGAGCCGGCGGAAGTCCTCAAGGAGCGCAACGACCTCCGCCGCGCGGCGCGCCATGTCGGCGAGGTCGGCGGGCGATGGGTGCTGCTGCGGCTGGTGCGCGGGCTGGTGCGCTGCAAGTGGTAACTAAATCAGTAAAAAGAGCGAAAGGAGGAAATAAATGCGGACTCACCAAACCGGCTCGCAAAGTTGTACAGGACGAGACAATGTTCCTGAATCTACATATACCAATTCATGTCGATTATAAAATTAGTCTCGAGCGAATTGGCAAAGATCGACGCACCTTCGGGACGTAAGCCAATTTTGAGCTTCCAGCGCCGGCGCTCGTGCTTTCGACCACAGGCGACACGCTCTGACCGACGCTGGCGCTCGGTGCGCCCTGGACGTCCGGATAGCCGCCGCCGGGGCCCGGACCTGGCGCGCCGTACCCCCCGGCTAAGGAAGACACGCTTGCGACGCCAGAGACACCGGGCACGCCCGCGACGCGTTGATACGGCGGGGCGTACACATGCTGTTGCGTGTTCGTAGGCGTCGGAGGCTGGGGCTGGGGCTGAGATTGCGGCTGGGGCGGCGCATGCTGGGTATGCCACGTGTCTGCGGTGCCCGCCGGGGGAGGAGGCGGGTACATCCCCGGCCGGGCACCTGGCGCAAGCACGGGCGCGTACCCCTGCCCGGGAGCATGCTGCCCGTGTTGAGTATGGTGTCCCGGATGGGCAGGCGCGTGGTGGGCTACTTGTGGCTGCGGTTGCTGGGGCGCCGCGTGCTGCTGCGGATGCGGATGCGGATACGCGCCGTAATCGTACGCCACTGCGTGATGGGTGTGGACGGACGGGTGCGGGTGCTGTGTGTGCGGGGACGTGTAAGAAGAGCTGTACGGCGATGCGGGCGGGGGCCCGCTCGACTGCGGAGCTGGCGGATAAGGATGGCTGTGGCTGTGTGGGTTCGGCGGAGGGTGCGTGTGTTGATGCCCGTGCGGATGAGAGTGCGAGTGGGGATGGGGATGGGGATGGGGCGTATATGTCGTCTGCTAGTACCATATTAATACAAATTTTGATGAAGGTGATGGAAAAAATTGAATAAGAAAGGTCGTGTCAGTCAGCGGCGCTGCAATCTGGGCTGAAAAAGACGCTGAAGGGCTCACCAAAGGCGACCGCGCCGCGACGCCCCCCGTCGCACTGACAGGCGACACGCTCACGCCCTGCCCTACGCCACTTCCTCCGCCCACGCCTGCACCGCTTCCCAGCCCAACTCCGCCCATGCCCATGCCCATACCCGGCCCCGGCCCCGACGCCTCCGTCCGCGGCCGCTTCGCGGGGTGCGGGTTCTGGCTTCCCGCGCCGCCCGATGGGGCATACGCTTGATTATGCGCGTGCGGGTGGTGGTACTCCGCAGGCGGCGCGCCCGCAGCTGCTGACTGAGCCTGCATTGCCTGCTGATGCTGGTGCTGACTAGACAGCCCCGAGCCGGACGCGGACCCGGGTCCGGGCCCAGGCGGCTGGGGAGG
Organism: Phellopilus nigrolimitatus; assembly: GCA_021029095.1. NCBI lineage: Eukaryota > Fungi > Basidiomycota > Agaricomycetes > Hymenochaetales > Hymenochaetaceae > Phellopilus > Phellopilus nigrolimitatus. The sequence goes on along the minus strand of JAJOHG010000420.1, from coordinate 17,654 downwards.
TAGCCCCCACGCGCCTGACGCAGTGCGCGAACGCGAGGACGCGGGCGACAGCACGGGCTGGTGATGCGGCGGGGGAGGCGGGGCCTGTGCTTGTACTTGCTGCTGCTGCTGCTGTTGCTGCTGTTGCTGCTGCGCGCGCGCGCGCGACGGCGTGATGAAAAGCGCGGACGGGGGCGCGCTCGGCGGCTGTGTTGCGCCTGCCAAGCCCGCAGTCGAAGACGAAGAAGGGGAGACGCCGGAAACCGAGGCCGAGGACGACGACGCAAACTGGATGTCGAGGTCGCGGATAGAGGGCAGGCGCTCCTGCTGCGGGTGGGGTGCGGCCGGGGACGGCACGTACGCGTGTGCGTGTGCGTACGCGCCGAGGTGCGGGGCGTGGGGGTGGTGCGGCGGCGTGTGCGCATGGGGGTGGTGCGCGTGCTGGTGGTGCGGGAGGGCGTGCCCCATGCCGCTGCCACCGCCGACGGCGGCGCTGGGCGGCGGCGGCGCAGACGCGTACACGACCTGCGCGGGGAGGGACGCCATGCGGCCGGGTGCTTGGAGCAACAGCACGCTGTGGATGGCGCGTCGCCGGAGTCGCGGTCGAGAACGGGCGGCGCCGCGCGGTGCTTGGGCCGTTCAACGTGGTCGTCGTTGACGTGGATCTGACGGCGTGGCCGCGGGAGCAACCTCAGAGAGGATCGAAAATCTTTATGAAGATTAGGTTGGGAGCTCGCCTCGGCTAAGACGTCGGCTAGGGAAAAATTACGTCCGTCGGTATTACGACGACGAGTCTCGAGCTTGCTGTAATATACGGTCCCCCGCACTCCGCAGCTTGCAGGACCTGGAAGGAGAGCGTCCCAGGTGGAGAATTAGAGGGAGAAAATGTTAGCGCTACTTAGGTGTTGAGCAGGCGAAAGCTAGATGAGTCTGGAATTACGGAAATGACATGTGCGGAAGTCGAAAAGTCGAAGAAGGCTCAGAAATTGCAGCTGTTGCTGTTGCTGTGTTTCAAGGCTAGACTCAGTCCGGACCAGAACTCGGAACAGAACTCGGAAATGGCGATGGTGGCGCGCGGCTGCAACGAGATTTGGGCGGGTTCGCAGAAGATGCGATTCAGGTGGGAGAGATCGCGAGCGTCCGAGTACGCAATTGCTTGCAAGACTTGAGAGGAGCAGAATTCGAGCTTCGAAAGGCAAAATGGGATATAATAAGCAGCTCGTCGGCTAGCTTCCGATCTGTGTGGAACGTTGCAATCACAATTCAAACCAAGATAGAGGCCCGAGAACATGGGCCCCTTACCTGAGCACCACCCTTGGCCGGTCCAGCTGACTGTACTACACTTCAAAGTAGGTCTGTCTGAAACACAAGCTCAAGCGAACGGGGACGCGGACGTGGATGTCGACTCGAAAGAGAGGAAAGCTTGGAGTTTGTATGAAGGGCGCGATGCACGCCTTCTGCCTTGAGCACTGAGCAGGGCCGGCGCTTCTCGTCCAATTTGGCTCAGAGTGAGACACCCATTTTCATTTAGCAGAATAAGCTTGCTGATTATGTAACTGTTAATCACAGGCACGTTGCTTCCTCCTGTCAACATCATCTCTGACATGCTTCCCCCGCCCTCGACGTCTTCCCTTCCCTCCTTCGTCCTTTCTCTTTCCGTGTCCTTGCTGCAGTACATATCCAAAAATGATGGTCCTCTTCGTCTGCATACCAAACAAACACGTTTTTATTTCTTATATAGCCTTCTCCATTTCACAAGCCATCAACCCTGCATTCTTGGCCCACTCCGTTCCTAGACCTGGCCCCAAATCCGTTCGCGCATCAGAAATCTCTGCATCACCAACCTTATCTCCAAATCGCGCTCTTCGCTTCTTGGATCGGGGGAAAATCGAGCACCTTATGGCAATTCACTTTCAGAAAGCGACAGACAATCTATTTTCAGTTTACAATTCACTACGCAAACTCTCCTTCACGAAACACTCCGTCGCGCTCATCAATTCTTCCAGCAATTATTATCAAATATTTTATTGCCCATTCTGCAGGGATGTTAATTCTCTCCGCATCTGACCGCGTGCGGGAATAGTGCGCCAGCCTAGCGGCATCCCGATTTCTCAGATTTCTCAGCGCAGCCCTTCTTCCTTCGCGGACGCGTATGTGCGAGATCCAGATACGCACCCCGCGCGCGTTCCCGATGCACCCAGGAAAAGCCCGGGGCCTGTGATCGGATCGATCAACCTCATCTACGTGCCAGACAGAAGCCGCGCCCACCGGCGTTCTCCACCCAAGCGCAAGTAGCCCTTCATGCCGGACACATCAGCGAAAACATTTACTTATCGCGAGAAGGAAATTAGGGCGGACGCTTCTGCGATTCAGTCGTCGCGCAAACTCCCGGAATTGCGTACGCTGGCCCCTCAGGATTTCAATTGATCTCCCTTGCGCATCGCGCTTCCTGTTCGAACGCCGGACGTTGGCTGTAAATATCGGCGCTTTCGTACCTCCCTCCTCCCCTGTGGGTGAGAACCCGCTGCATGTTGTTTCAGCGCGTTGCTGTCGCGACAGCCACAGGGGCTCAGGAGGTGGTGCCGGTTACGCGCGCCGATCGCCACTGTGCCCGAGACGTTGCAGTATGTACATAACTTCTTCGCGATAACAAATTCGGAACGTGCTCTAAACTTGACGGTCCATTCAACAAAGCATCGGAACTCATGACTTCCTTAGCTCAGACTTTGAGTCCGGAGAGAGTTCACAAGCCCGGCACTTATAAGAATAAGTATCCATGTCCTCTTCCAAAGGTACTCCAAAGCATAGATACCGGAAGAAATTCTCTTGAACACCTTCTCCGCGTCGCGGACCCCTCTACCTGCCGAGCCGAATTGATTCGCTCATTCGCGTATATTGTAAGTAATATCTTATATATTAAAGACTTGCCTCCTGGCCGTCATGATACGCTGCAGATCATACCCAGCAATAACACCAAGCGCGCCTTGCAAGGGAGCGAGCGGGAGGCATCAACAGACATGCTGAAACACGGGCCCGAAATGACCTTGAAACCTCCTCTTCGAGTCGCGTCGCGTCGTGCCCTCCCCTCCGTATCGTACCGTAACATATATCATAAGATACATATATCATACAATGAATATGGCATGACAGCGACCACGACTTCGGCGTTTCGACGCATCATCAGTGACCGCCAGCGAGTCCGACAGCTCATAATGATTTCATTATGAATACGCATCGTCGCGGGGCCGGGAGGAAGTCGCGGGTAAACAGCTGGGAGACAATTGCAATCTGTCGCCAGCGCCTTTCTGCCAAGGAGGCATTATTTATACATAATTGATTGGATTATGCGCCACGGTATCAGAGGCATCAGTTGGCATTAATATTTTAGAAATGCGTTTTGATCTAGGCGAGAGTGGAAATCGGCGCACCGTGTTCGCATCTCATGCAGGATATACTTAGATTCTGTAGATTCGGGCGAAGCAGCAGCAAACGTATACGTAGAATGCCGAAGCAGTCGACTTCGCGTTCGAAAAAGACGGCGCCAGTGCGACGGTTTTGCTATCTGAAAGATCACTCTTCGCCTGGCGGTTCTGGCTCCAACTGTAACAACCCAGTTAAACTCGCAGTTCGGGTCACCTGCGTAGGGGTCTGAGATGCTGGGAGGCGCGTAGCACACACATCTCTCGGCCGGCTCCTATACGCTCACGACAATGCTCGCGCGCCGGTAGTTTCTCCCATCCCCGGCTCTTATGACATCCCCCTCTCTTTGCCCGATCTGCCCGATTGGCGATTGCGATCGCCTTCCGATCCAGGAGTGCCGCACGACGGCCGGCAGCTCCCGGATACTGGAGTCTGCACGGACCCGCTTACCGTGCATCTCAAAGCCACAACTTCGAATACAGAACCCGAGGTGCCTGCGCTACCGCACCGATCTGTGTGTGGAGGAGTAGATACTCGCGCAGATGAATTGATAGATGCATCGTACCGTGTTATTATTGGTGCTAGTCTGTTTCGGGCACCGACGATCACTCACGTTATCTGGCCGTTAGATTTGGGAGGTGCTGGCTATGCCTGACGCGCCAGCACGGCGTGCCAGCAGTTTGATTCTGTTTGGCCGTCGCTGTATGTGTGCCTCCAAATTATTAGTACTGGGCGAGGACTCCTGTCAGAGCATGTGCACATGCGCGTATGATGTAAGGTCCCGACCTTCGGCGTTTTGGGCAACTCGAATGCACTATACAAATCCGATGATAAGAAAAACGGCGAGGTGAGACATATTTTAAGCAGAGTCAAAAGTAACTATGGCATTTTAGCAGAATGCTTTCGTCGTGATTGTGCAAAGGCAGGTTGTCTCTCCGATTTGAACGGCGTTTGGCGAAAAGGAAGAGACGCAAGAGATACCGAACCGTAGTTACCAGCTATGACCTCGTCGTACGTAAGGTGGTAGTAGGTAGAAAGTACACTCTGTGACATATGTGAACGGTTTAAAGGAGTGGTTCAGCAGGCAAAATTCCGAAATTAGAAGCGGGGAACTTTTACCTATAGTTTGTCAGTCTTAGTCGTCTCTGCATCGCCTTCAGTCTATTTTTTACATAAAAAAGAGTAAAAAATCAGTGACAACTAGAAGGTCTTCGTACGAACCATAAGATCGATTTCTGGAAAAAAGTATGATTAGCATGTCGGGACTTGCGCTTCCGTGTCAAGAACCGCTTTGATCGTCCTTCGTCGACGTCGAGCATGATCGACGACAGAGATTGCCCAAAGATTTTCGCGACGCGTCAGACGCGTACCGTGACGTTACTACTGTGACTTCATCGTGACATGCGTAGTCCGGCAATCGGACTTAAAGGATCTCTAGCGTCATCGACGACCACGACGACCATGAGCGAGCGACTGAGTGAAGCGCAAGTATCGGACGCTTTCCACAGCTACCTCAAGTCGTCTTTGACTCAGGCGAAGGCGGAGAGGCTTCTCGACACCGACTTGCTGAGCAGCGCGGAAGCCGATCTCATGATCACAGGTGCGCAGTCTAATTTTTGACTTTGGAGTTTAGTCTCACAACTAATCGTATGAACAGGACCTGCTTTATGTCTCTATTTCGCCGCCTTGAGATGTACAACATCGCCCCCATCGGTGCCCTTACCGCGATCCAGAACGTCTGTGCATATAGACCTGTCATCCGACAACTGCCCGCCTCCCTTCATATCCTTCCTTCAAGTCTGGTCGCGGAATGTGCCCACGATCCAGAGCCTTTCTCCGGAGCAGAACCATGACCTCGCCCGCATCATATGCGGGCTAGATCCCGTCTCGAATGTGCTGCACCCCCAGCTCAACCGCATCGCCGCCGAGCTGCGCGCCGTCGCGATCGAGATCAGCCAGCGCCGCACGTTCCAGGACCGCTACGCCTCAGACCTGCAGGCGGCGATCGACGGGGGAGGCGGGGCTAACGTGCAGGCGAGCTTCGTCCCCCCGCCGATGTACGACCCGTCGCCGTCCCCGTCGCCGAACAGGTCACCGGGCAGCATGTCGAAGTCTCTTCCACCACCCCCGGCCCCGCCCCGATCGGAATACCTTAACGCCCCGATGTCGCCGACGACGCCGTCACGTGCTGGGTCTTCTCGATCCGTTGCGTCGTCCTTTGCGCCAGACAGCCCGACCTCTCCGTCCTTCGCCGTCGACGCACCCGCAATCCAGCTCATCCGCGAGACGCTCTACGCGTCCCTCGCGGACGTCATCTCCTCCCACCGGCATATCAAACGGCTTCTCGTGCAGGACCCGCCCCGCGCGTATTTCGCCAGCGTCGCGCTTGCGATCCTCGACGTCGCGCTGACGCGGACGACGTCCGAGGGCGGCGAGGTCGTCGTCATCGGCGTGCTCGGCGCGCACCTCACTCTTGCGCAGTGTCCGGCCCCCTTGCGGCCGTTCATGTGCGAGCTCGGCGCCATCGGCGCCGCCGCGCGCGCTGCAGAGGAGGAGGACACCATGCTCGCCCTCGAGATTTTAGGGGGCGACGCGGGCGCGGAGCTGCCTACACCGCGCATGGAGCGTATGCGTCGCATGCTCGAGCGCGGCGTGGGAGCAGAGCACCGACGACGGCGGTCCTCTGCGGCAAGTTCTGATTCGGATGAGGACGACAGTGCGGAGGAGGAGAGCCGCCGTCGGAGTATCCAAGGCCGTGCAATTGCGCTCGCGAATCGCATTAATGCGCTTGCGCTGGGCATGACAAAGCTTAGGGCATTCCGTGACCGGCAGAATGAGGTGTTCAAGATTCTTGCAGGGATCATGGATTGAGTGTTTACTACTTAGTGGACTGTCCTTTCTTAGTGTAAGAAAAATCGCTGACTGCTGTCATTGTATTATCTAGCTTAGCGCGCTCGTCTGTAATATCTTTAGGAACCTTTATTATCCAAGACATGAATTTGTTGTATCTCTTGATTGCGTCAGATCTTGGATCTTGTGGCTGTTGCTTACATACCTCTCATGTATGATTCGTTCCGAAAACATGAGGATGGTCGGAAACCTTCGAACAAGCTGCGTGGCTCAAAAAACGTTATGACAGGACATATTTCTTCAGATATCAAATATCTTGACAATCTCCTACCTTCCAGGAACATGAATCATCACCTCTTTTAATACAGCACGGGACCTCTCCGGATAACTATCAACAGTATACCATTCTAAGGTCCTCAATCATCCTTGAAGCGGAACGAAGAAGATGTGTTTTCATCGTCAAGAGTCTCTTAATTTGACAATGGGCGCCCGGCGTTTGAAGGGTGCCTACATGGCCGACTTCTTAATATGCTTCTGTCAACTTGCTGGAGAATCGGGGACGAATCTATCGGTATTTAAAATGATGTGGTGTGCACGTTACTTCGACTCTGGCCATTTGTGGGATGTCCTGGACCTTAATCCGCAAGCTCGTGCCGAAAACGACATTCGGGGAATGGGGGACAGCGAAATGGAAATGAAGCTAAGTTTTGTCGAGGCTGCTGTGCACTCTGTTCTCGTCTTTCTGTAATCGTCGAATCTCTTCTCATAAAGCCTTTTCAAATGCATTCGCCGGCTCTTTACAGCTTAATCTTCTTTTTAAGCACATATTTTGGATCAAGTTTTGTTCTCGACGTCACGGCACAGTTCGTCCTTGAAGCGGCGGTTAGGCATAGGCTTATATTCTACTGCTCTTCTGTAGCTATTTTGCCATTCTTTTCATGCTCCTATCGATGTAGCCATTTGGAATATACGCCCTTCAGTAAGACTATTAATTTGTTTCCTCTCTCGTTTCCACTCCTGACTTCAAACAACTTCCATCTGTATATATTCCAAGCTTAAGTACCATTAATAACTCCATCCACAAAACTGTATTCAACACATAATGTCAGCATAATTACGATTCCTGCAAAGGATCGTCCTTTCCACTTCCTCGTTTTCGATTGCAGTGGCTGTGCACCTTGTCACGGTCACTACGACAAAAAAGTGTACAACGTAGCGGAAAAGTGTACAAAGAGTGTGGGAACGTATGCCTTAGAATGGGGAGGGGTCACAGCCACACGACACCGCCACGCGTCACACTCTTCCTCGTGAGCTTTCCGGTTCGTATTTCCCCCTTTTTTATTTTATATCTGCTCGTACGGTCTTTTTGTCTTTTCTGACGGGATGGCCAGTGTCTTGGCTATGCTTGCATGCAATTTTTTTGTGCTTATGTTGTATCTAGACGTCATGAAAAATCACTCTGTCGCACACTCCTTGCGTGACACCTGTTTCCACCCACACAAATGCAGGTTTGAATCCTCTTTTCTATTCTACTTGTGCATCATTTATATCTTATTTATATCAATTTTTTCAACGTTGTCTGATAGTAATTGACTGTGTTTATTCAATACAACCCTCATACAAAATAAATGCTGCATGAGTGTCCTCGAAACGGACACATCTCGCAACTCTAGTAGACGGCCTGCGCGGACTAGGTACCGCGTGTGGGGCACAGGAGAGGACACGAGTACGTACCTTGTGCACACCACCACTGTCCTCCTTAGTCACATGAGCAGCAGCAGGCTCTTGCTCACGCGTGTGGGGAGCACATTCTGTCCGTACTGGCTGTCCGTGTGCAACACATGCATCCCCAATTCCGCTTTGGAGAACGCGGGGAGCATGCCATCGCTGACTCCCTTTCGACCTTTCCCGCCGCCGGGCTCCACCCTCTTCGAGGACTGCAGATCGGACAGTCCGCAGTGCGCGCCTGTGCAGAGCAGCCCGGCGATGCGCCGAGTGCCTCAAGCACGTGCAGACTCTTCGGGTCGACAAGCCGCACGTGCGTGAGCGCGCTGAGCTGCGCAGAAACGGGCCCATATCCGCCTATGCTCCCGGATCGTCGCTACCGAGCGCAATCTGCCGTTTCCGCTCCTCATGCTCCTTCTCCTTCCTCCTGCCATCTCTGTGTCGGATTTGCTTTTCTGGCCTTCTCCGTGCTTTCCTGAAGAGGAGGCATCCGCGTCGCCGCAGCTGCCGCCTCTGCCAGGAGAAGACGGCACGGCGATGGTGATGTTCGTGCACTGCGAATGGCTCTGGTAGCCGTCGATACGAGGGCCATGGCCCTGCCCTACGCACAGACAGGCAGAGTCAGGATTGCCGATCCTCGGGCTTGTCATGGCTCATCGCCATTGGAGCCAGAGTGTCGACACAAAGGAGCTCTTGCGCATGTGTCCATGGATCGGCAAGTTGGGGTGGAGGACTGTGAGGCTCGAGAGCCCCGTTTTCCCCTTGGGCCAGTTATCTCGCAGCGCCAGTGACGTCGGGTAATGGCCCGTCTAGAAAGGGGTGCAGCGGGTGGAGAGCATCGGGGATGGCAGGGTGTTGAGGGAAGAGAAGTCGTCCCCGCGCGAGGTCGACAAGGACGGCGAGCGAGAGGGGGAGAAAGAGACAGGCGAGTGAGTGGAGGGACGACCCACCGGTGTGCCGTGGGTATCGTCTCGGGTCTACCCGTGCACTGCACATTATGACGTACCACTCGCTTTGCCGAGAAGAAATAAAGCGAGTAGTACGTCATAGTGCGTCCAATGGCAGGAAGGACATGCGCAGATCGTCAGATTGTCGTCCTGGACTGCTGATCCATAGGAGGGGTGCCCGACAAGGAAAGGAGACTTTTGGTAGGTACTGACTTGTTCTCGTATTGAGTGTGGACGGTTCTATGGAAATAGTAAGAAAATTGCTGCGAAAAGAATGAAAATGTGACACTTGTTTGAATTCTCCAGCGAGTCCGGGATCGTTGCTGTAGATCTCCGCGAACTGCTCCGGCGTAGGCTCCGCATTTTCGATGTCCTAGCTTCATTTCACCTGTGGTGACATCGAGCTGCAAAAGCTGGCCATCATTAAATCTCCCGTGTATCACTTCACAATTGACGAAATCAGAGCTTACCTTGATGATGATTGACCTCAATCATCCACCGACAAGTCCTCGTTGTGCGATGCCCGTGTGCCCTTCGCCGCATTCTCCGGCGACGCTAACTTGCGCTGCTTCTTCGCACGGCCCTGCGGCCCCGTCACGCTCTGCAACAGCGCGCGTGTGCGGTCGTAGCCGTCCTTATTGCGCAGACGCTTCCGCCAAGATTCCCACCACTCCGCATCGGGCCTGCAGGTCCCGCGCGCAACTTCCAGCTTGCTCTCTGTCGGCACGACGGACATGTCGTTGCTGGCCAGCCGCTCCTGTTTCGATTTGGTGATGGTTGCGTGATAGCTTGAGGAAAGCCCATAGTCGTCTATGACCGACAGCGCGAAGACTTCGGGCGTTATGATCGGGTCTGTCAGCAACAATAATAGGCGAGATCAGCAAAAGAAGAGACAGAATGAGACTGCTATCTATTCGCACCATTCAAGTTCCACACAAACGTAGCACAATATTTGAGGCGCTCGACATCGAACTCGAGACGTATCGGAGCGAGCTGCTCCGTGCGTTTCGCCTTGCCCAGCTTTACTTTCCCGGAGTGACGCACTTGAGGAACTTGACGTATTCAACGGAAGCGTGTGGAAAGACGCGCTCTGTTGGGAGCTTTACCTCAGGTGGCCCGATCCTTGTCCGTGTCCGTGTCCGGGAACCAGATAGAGTATAGAGAATGTGCCTCAGACGTGAGGTGCTGACAGAGCGCGGGAGTATCGCAGGGAAGTGAATGATGCAGGTGGCGCGGGATGTGCGCTTGGTCCGGTGAGCATGCTACTTCCGGAGGACGGAGCACCGATGGCGTGCGGCAGAGGACGGTAAGGCAGGGTGAGAGTGTCGTCTTTGTTCGTGCTGAAAATGCGGGCTCTCGGAAGATGAGGCGGTCGGGTCACTGGGATGGGAGCGTGCGACGCCGTCGAGAGGAGGGGCACAAAAGCGGTGCGCGCGTCGCCGGAACGAGGGAGCACGCGTGTTCGTACCGTTCGACCTTGGTGAATTGCGCGCACAGAGACTGCAGCGACTCAGCGAGGTCGGCTTGAGAATTGTGCGGCATACATTCAGCAAGTTGAAAGAAAATTTGAAGAAAATCTGCTGCTTACCGCTCAGCGCGCTCCGCGCGTGCCTCAGCGTCGAGGACGGCCTTCGCGGCGCTCTCGAGCACTTTGGACTCCACTTTCATGTCGTTCTCCCTTTCCCTCTCTCCATTGGCTTTCTCTCCGTCCACATTTGGGTCAGGAGAAGCGCGAGAAGGCAGGCCTTGGACCGACGCCAGAAGGTGCTCGGTGCGAGTGGCGCGGCCCTGCGCAACGGTAAGCTCGCGACAGAGTGCGTCCGCATCTGCAAGTGCGGAGGAAAGAAGCAGCGCTAGTTGGAAGGGGGCCTGGGCAGCGGTAAGTTGGGCGGCATGGTTGAGGAGCAGGGACGAAGTTGAGCTTGAATGCAAGGGCTTGGGAGAGGCGGAGGAGCCGGGGCTACCGGCGATTGCGGATGCTGTTGAGGTGGGTAAAGCCGTGTGCGAGAATGTCGGAGGCGGGGACGCTAGAGACGGCCTGGCGCTGCATCTGCAGTTGCTGTTGTTGATATGCGGCAAGCGCGATCGCCTTGCGTTCCTGCATGGCCTGCATTTACTGTGTCTGGCCTAAACTACTCGTGTCTGTACTACAGACACGAGCTGTTAAGCCAGAGTTTTTTTTACTTCCCGGTTCAGGGTGTGCGGTCGGTTTGCACGAGGGTGGGCGGCGACGAGAACAAGGGAGGGCGGCGGCGAGGACGAGGGCGATGGCGGCGGCGACAACGATGACAATAACGAGAGGGGTGAAGGACTTGAACCGAAAAAGGCGATTTTAAAGTCCGAAGACGCCTGACAAATTCCCGTATGCCGCTGCCCTCTCTTTATTTCTTTGTTTCTTTCTTTTTTTCTTTCTTTTTCCTTCTTGGTGGACGCTGACGCTCCGTACACCAGTCAGGTCGAGCTGACGGCCACGCTGTAGTGCAAGCACTGAATTAGAAATGTTTAGGTGGCGAAAACGGACCAGACGGCCGTGTTTCTCGAGGTATTTACACCTTTTTTTCCTTATCATTTTACTGAGTCTGATCGTTTCTTTGCAGTACAAGGAGAAACACGATCTCGTTATGGATACGCCGGGTGCAGGCCCATCACGTACAACGCGCCGTGCCCAGGCAGAACGCATTTCTGCGTTGAAAGGTCGGCCGCAGCGGATCGCCTCCGGACCTATGCCTTCGCAATCTATCAGTGCACCTGTCCTATTGGGGCGCCTTCCAGATTCAACGAGTGCTACACTAAAGGGCCGCAGTCAAAAAAGGGCACACATGCCGAAGCCCAGTGTCGCTGCGAAAGGGAAGCAGAAGGAAAGCGTCTCCGACGAAGAGCTAGAAGTGGGATCGGAAGCAATGACTTTGAACTCAGAACATCCAGAGATACTCAGTTCAAAGGCTCGAGGAAAACGAAAGGCTATTGACCAAAGTCCTGCCCCTACCTCGCGCGTCTCTCGTATCTCTCGATCGCAATCGTCTGCTTTGACAGAATACGATTCTTCCACCGACGCCGCTAGCCTGTCTACCCATCAGACTAAGCGGAACGACGACAAATTTGTTCCGCGAGCAAGCAAGAGGATACGGGGTAAAGAAGAGAAATTGGACCCTCATCTTCACATCACAAACCCACCACTGCCCTCGAAATCACCAGCATCCTCCGCGCCCGCTCGGCCTATCGTAGCTGGGAAGACTGTAGCTGGTAAATCGCTTCCTACTTCTTCACCCGTAGTGCGTCCAGCGATTAGACGCGTCCGGCTCATTGTGCGCGAGCCGCCTCCGACCGTCTCTTCCCCGCTTCAAAGACCACGTCTACCTCGATTCAATCGCTCTCTACCTGCCCTTTTGACTTCGTACAGTGAGATCGATGGTCAGGAGTACAGCCCGGGGGGTCTCGAGCGCAAGGCGGTTAACGATGCTCGTGTTTTGCACAAGGCAGAGTCATTGAAGAAAAGGGGTCGCTTGATGACTAATGTGAGTCGCGAGTTAGATGGTGGAGCACCTATCAATCGTGCACATGACGTCTGGGCACCGTCGTGTCGGAAGCAATCGCAGTGAGGAATACCATTCCGAGGCACCGATTCTTTCGAAGCGGGGCTTTGGCCTCAAGCGTGAGCTCGAAGTTGCACGTGCACTGGGACACGGTGAAAACTCGCGAGGAACGCGAGGCCGTCGCCGAGGAGAAACGACTACGCACGCTCGCGAGGACAATCCTTCGGCTTGTACTCGGTGAATGGAAAAAGGTCGTCTTCCATGTGCGGGAGGAAGAGCGGCGTGTGCTGGATGCAGAGGAAAAGCGCCGCGGTAGACAACATCTCGACGCGATCTTAGACCAGAGCGGACAGATCCTCAATGAGCAACAGATGGAGCTGGTGAGGGCAGATGTCGTTCGAAGTAGATCAGGCACCGTCAGCGTAGACGATGACGAGGCAACAGATGAAGAGGACGAAGACGAAGGCGGATCATCCAATGAAGAGGGCTCTGATATCGGTGGTAATGAAGATGCTAGTGATGCTGGATCGGATATTGAAGATGCCAACAACACAGGGTCCTTCGCGCTGGTCAACGAGGCTACTCCCGAAGCTCCCAAAAGTGACAATTACATCGAGTTCAGTGTTCCTCTCAACGACGTCGATGCTGACATGGAAGAGAGTGTTAATCTACCATCTGAGAACGGTACCCAGGATGGTCAATCACTTGTCGACGAAGATGAGAATGAAGAAGATCTCGTGCGCAGCGAACTTCAGGTAGACAACGACGAAGACGAGGAAATGGCCCGCGAACAGGTCTTCGTCGAAACCGAGTCTATTTTGGTCCGGGATAACCATATCCAAGACGAAGTACACGACTTTGGTGATATGGGGTCCTCGAAAACGTCTCTTGAATCCACGCCATTCTTTGATGATATCCACCTGCATGGGGGCGACGAACTTCAGCTGGACTTGAATATGGATCCGCCTTTGGAAGACCTTCACTCTCTCGCAAGCGACGACGCGCATGACTTCAGAAATGATAACGTAATCATGCCAAGTGGGCCGACGCGGGCGGTCGGGCTTGCCGCATCTCCCGCTAATATCAAAGTCGCTGCCTACAATTGTTTCCACGATAGATAGCAGAGAGGTTTCTGGGGTCTGCAAAGAACCCCTTACGGATGACACGGATACTGCTACCCGCTCGATGATTCTGGTGGAGGGCGCAATTAACAACGGACCTACAGAGGTTGCGGAGAAACATTCGACAGAAGTAGTTGAAAGTCTCAAACCTTTGACACTGAATGGCTCTTCCGCAGAGACACGCCCACCCTCAGAAGTTAGTATACCTCAAGAACAGGAAGGGATCATGGCAGACAATGTTATTTTATCTAATGGGCTTGATGGCGGAGAGCAGTCCGCAGAATCGCACGCACACAAATCAGAAGTCATCACGGTTCAAAACAAAAGAGCTCTCCCTGAATCAAGCCCTACTCCAGAGCCCGAGCCCGAGTGGGAAGCTCCGCCTGAGCTGCAGCCCTACGCTGTCGCCCGAGTTGATTGGTCACCTGAGATGAAGCTTGCGCCTCCTTTACTTCTTCGAGGCACAGTTCGCCCTTATCAACAATCCGGACTCGAGTGGCTAGCAACACTTCATAACAATCAGATGAATGGAATCTGGCAGATGAAATGGCCTTGGGTGCGTTATCTCTTCGGACGAATTTCACTGGTGATTTTTAACTTCGTCTTTTTATCGCAAATTTTAGGAAAACAATTCAAACCATTTCGCTGCTGGCTCAACTCGCATGTGATCGGGGTATTTGGGGACCGCACCTCATCATCGTACCGACAAGCGTCCTGCTTAACTGGGAAATGGAGTTCAAGAAATTTCTTCCTGGTTTCAAGATTCTAAGCTACCATGGCACAACGAAGAGGCGCAAGGAACTACGTCAAGGGTGGAATCCTAAGCATGCCTTCAATGTCTGTGTAACGTCGTATACCCTAGTGAGCAGAGGTCAGCATATCTTCAAACGCAAAGCCTGGTACTATATGATCCTCGACGAGGCTCACATGATTAAGAATTTCAAGTCGCAGCGTTGGAATATTTAGCTCATGTTCCGGTCGTTCCGCCGCCTACTTCTTACAGGCACGCCATTACAGAATAATCCGATTGAACTGTGGGCGCTTCTGCAATTCCTCATGTCGGGCAAACCTTCGCGAACCTGAAGGATTTTGGAGAGTGGTTTGCTAGTGAGTCTGACATTTATAGCTCCTGAGAAGACGAATACGTTGTTGATGTCATTTACAGGTCCGCTGGAGAAAGCCATAGAGCAAGGAAATGTCCAAGACCAGGAAGTCCAGATACAAGCGACGAAGCTTCATACTGTGTTGCGTCCATATCTACTCCGTCGTCTCAAGCGCGATGTTGAGAAGGAGTTGCCGAGCAAGTACGACCATCTCGTACTATGTCGATTGTCAAAGCGCCAGCGGTTCCTCTACGACGAGTTCATGTCGCGGAATCAGACGCGTGAAGATCTCAAGTCGGGAGTCTACCAGAAAATTGTGAACATCCTCATGCAGCTGCGGAAGGTCTGTAGTCACCCAGATCTGTTTGAAGTGCGACCTGTTGTCACGTCCTTTGCTATGGACAGGTCTGCAATTGCCGCATTTGAGTTTAAGGAGCTTTTGGTTCGTCGTATGCTTCTCCAGGACGACGATCGGTTCTCCCACGTCAATCTCGACGTCCTTGGCCTGCAATTCACCCATCTTTGCAACACGTCGTCGGTTGCTGCTCGAGAAACACGTTCACTGGAAGAGATTCTTGCAGCTGAGGTCATTGCTGCATACCCTGGAGAACCTCCGCCTCGCGATACCCGCACGATCGAAGGTTACCAAAAATATAGGCGCTACCAACTTCGTGCTGCGACCTATGCGCGTTTTTCACAGATGGTCTACCTTAATCGACTCCGTTGCGATCAAATTCCAATATATGGCTTGGAGACCATCGAAATCGCAAGACGGCTTTGCAACCCTCTCACCTCTGCGTGCGAGGCCGAGCTCTTGTCGAGTGATGGTCAGCTGTCCAGAACTTTGGTCAAGTCGTATTCTGCTCGTGCAGAGGATGCTGCAAATATCATCGACAAATTCGCCTTTGCCATCCTGGCAGTTGTCGCTCGTGATCTCCCCTCCATTGTGCTTCGTGGCCTACCTGAAGATGCTCTACAGCATTGCAGCCCTGATTTTGACTCCGTGCTACACAGGGCCTCAGTGAAACTGCAAATTGCTTTCCCTGATGTCTCACTTCTTCAATACGACTGTGGCAAACTCCAAGGACTTGCACGTCTCCTCCGTGAACGGAAGAGCGGCGGCCATCGCGTGCTCATTTTTACACAGATGACGAAGATTTTGGATATACTCGAAATGTTTCTGAATTTTCATGGATACTTATACCTTAGGCTCGATGGCGCGACTAAAATTGAGGATCGGCAATACATCACAGAGCGGTTCAATGTTGACGAGCGAATTTTTGCCTTCATTGCCTCGTCTCGGTCTGGTGGCGTATGATACATATAATTAATCTACAAGCCATTGTTGGATATGCACTTGTCTTAATACGTACTCAAGCAAATGGCGAAAAAAAAAGAAACCGAAAAAAAAAGGAATCGTAACTTGCCATGCGGAGCAATGGCCCACTACCAAAGTCTTTCAAAACATGTTTTCCCGATTAGCGCCACCAACGCGACGCCTCTTGCCGAGGATGCCGGTCATCACGGAGTGCGTTCATCACGTGCGCACCATTCTTCGTTTGCAAAGACAACGTCGAACGCAAGATAATAGTCCTGACCGTGGAACCTTTGCTTTATGTCTTTTGTGCTCGAATCTACGATCCTACGAAGATCAAAGAGAAATACATTAATCGATTACAGAAGTCATGATCGTCGACTGTCGAATCCAAAACTTTGCTATTGCTTTCTGGACAACAAAGCCCTCTACTCTTAATAGACTTGTGGTCTATATCGCTTACTGGAAAAGCTGCTGCGAAGTTAACCCTTCGATTGCTTCAGCGTTCTTGGAGGCTGGCTTCCAGTGGAGCTATTCAAGGTCGATGTATGCCTATCACCTCGCTTCCATTTTACTCGAGGGCTGACATCTCCACCTTCTCGATTTTCCCTTCAGAACACATGGCTGCCGTCCTATGTTAACCAGTCAGCCTCAGCAATATTGTCAGCTACGATGGACATTTTCTTCCAGTCCGACTCTCCAAGTCACTCCATCCACGATCGTATAAATATTCGGACTAGCACCTCATGTCTCGTCGTGCAGCTCTCCCTCCTTCTCCCACCATCTCTCGCCCCCTCCAAGCAGAAGAACTCTCCACCCACACTCGTTACATACCCACTCGTTACACTCCCACTCGCTCACCATGCCGTCCCCTTCCTCCATCGTACTTGCCTCCCGCTTTATGGAATCCTCCAGCGTCGACTCCGCTTCTGCTCCAGCCATCGACGCCGTGGTGAAGAAGGTCGTCTCGTCTGTCCATCCCCATCCCTTCGTCCTTGTCGGCCTTGCTTCCACCGGTGCTTTCCTCTTCCTTCTCATTGTCATATACGGCGTCTACCGTCTCGTCAACAAGCACGTACAGAAGAAAAAGAAAACACGAGCCACCATTCAGCCGTACCGCCTTCGACGTGAGGCTGCCCTAGAACGCCAGCGCGCTCTCGACCTCGAGAGAGGATGCGGGCATCGTGAGTCGTCGCGAGAGATGATTCGAAAGATGTCCTCTCCGAGCATCGTCTATGGACCCAGCTCGCCCGTCACGCAGAGCTTCGTCATTTCGATATGTTCGACGCACAAGGGCATTAGGAAGGAGACCGACGAGATGGATATAACTGATGCGAGTTCGGATGAGTTTTCCACACCCACTGTGACAGTCGGAGACGGATCCAAGGAAGAGTCGAATGTGGTGAATTCCCTGCATGACGTGGAGCCGATTGACAGCGTTGAGATGGATATTACGGATGTAGGATTAGATACCCTTTCCGCTACTATCATAAGCGCTGACGATGAATTTCAGGAGGGACCGAATGCGATGACCTCCCTGCAGGTTCCAGAGATGGCTGACATTGTTGATAGCGCACTGACAGGCGAGGTCGAATCATCCTCCCCGAAGACGCTTCCTAGCCACCTCATCAGGACCGCGGCGGAGGGTTTCGCGGGTCTCC